>CAKAOH010038534.1:0-12504 GCA_916701665.1 Sebastiscus tertius
CCACGAGTAAGGAGAGAGTGATTCAATAGTGGCATTCAAGAGCGAGTATGTTTGAGGTTGAGTGAGAATGGTTAAGGTTAGGGATAACTGTTGGGTAAAAGGATAAGAACCTGAGGTGATTATAGAAGAGAAGTCAAGATATACCTCTGTAATGCCTAGTTCACACTAAATGACTTTGGTCCTGATTTTCAATTTAATTCAATTCAATTTATTTTTACATAGCATCAAATCATAATAGAAGATATCTCAGGACGCTTTTCATATAGAGCAGGTCAAGATCGTACTCTGTAATTTAGAGATCAAACAAGAGATCCCCCATGAGCATGCATTCTTATGCGACAATGGCAAGAAAAATGGGTAGAAACCTTAGGAAGAACCAGGCTCTGGGTGGGCGGCCATCTGCCTCGACCAGTTGGGTTGAGACAGAGAGAGGGGGGGAGAGAGATTGTCAACTGTTCAAAAACACTAGCCGAGAGGCTCACCGGTAACCCCCGAGTTGCGAAAATGTGCGAAAACTCTTTTGAAACTCACCATCCTATGACCTATCCTAACCTTAACCGTTCGATGTCAGTGCCTACAGTATAACCTTAACCATCTTGAGAGAGTTCCACAACTTGGAGGTTACTTTCTAGACACAACCAGATATCTAGCATGCTAAGTATCTGGACCTGTCTGTCAGGGAGCTGCAGCCAATGAGAACGTGAGACAGGTTGAGGAGGAAAACCTGGCGGAGGGGTCGCCTGTAACAGTGAGAACTTGTTTGTGTTGTACACAGACCAAAGTTGTTGTTGCACTTGGGGTGTTGGATGTTTGCATGAATAAACATAACACATTACACATTGCACATTGCATGGGAAAACGTAAGTTTGGAAAAGTCATGTAGTATGAAAACCACAATGACTTCAAGACTCCCAGTTACAAGACAGCAAGTTGTGTAGTGTGAACAGTAGAGCGATCTGACGACTTTGAAAGTCAGTGTAGTGTGAACTTGTCTTAAGGGAACGCAGACCCTGGGAGCGTCTAGTGTGGAGATTAGGAGGGTTGGGGTCACGATCAGGGACGCAGGTAGGCTTGGCTCCTACCTATATCTGAGGCCTTGTGACCCCTTTAGGCCAGATCAGAGCTCTTCAAACAGTCGTCAATTAGTTGTTCCAATGTCTAGATTACAGACGATACGGTCATGTTGAAAACAAGAGGATAGCATTCTTAACTTTTACTTTTCAATTGCATCATCTACTTTACTTTTGACTCCTGCTAAAGTGCAAAAAAATATATTATTTTATGTAATTATTTTCACATCTGTACCTCCCTAGACAACCATGACAAGTTTAACCCCGGCACCAGCAGCACCTACAGAAACCACGGTGGCGCTCTCAGTATCCGCTACGGCACCGGCAGTATGACCGGTTTCCTTGGATACGACACAGTGACGGTGAGGAATAAAAGCATATAGTATCACTTTGAACTGGAAAATTAATATTTATTCACTGTTCACATTGATTATTATTTTGTCTCAACAGATTCCTTCAAAATTAAAGAAAACATATCTGCCAGCCTGTTGGGTCATATTCATTAAATTTAATTTAATTTGGGGTTTTTTTTTTTACGTTTTTTATTTATTTATTTATTTTGTTTTTTAGTTTTTAAAGTTTTTATTTATTTCCTTATTTTACAGCGTTTTTTTTCTCATTTATTTTTTAGGGTTTTTATATCTTTACTTTATTAATTTAAGTGTGTTGCACAAAAAAAAATCCTGAAAATAGCAAAAGCAAAAGAAGGGGATATTCAGATTACAGTTTGTGATTTTAGAGGGTTTTAAATCCCTGTGCTGTCTTTGTGCTTGTCTGTCAGGTTGGTGGGCTCGCTGTGAGGAACCAGGTCTTCGGTTTGAGCCAGACCGAGGCTCCTTTCATGCAGTACATGCGCGCTGATGGTATCCTGGGCCTGGCATACCCACGCCTGTCTGCTTCCGGCGCTACGCCCGTCTTCGACAACATGATGAGGGAGGGCCTGGTCAGCCAGGACCTCTTCTCTGTGTACCTGAGCTCGTAAGGACAGCCATAACTTTGCAGTATCCTAATAATTACTAATACTGAAACAGCAACTCATTTCTAGAGAGATTTTCAGTAAGTTCTTGTTTTCCTCTGCAGCAACTCTCAGCAAGGCAGTGTGGTGACCTTCGGCGGTGTTGACCCCAACCACTACTCTGGCTCCATCTCCTGGATTCCCCTCTCCAATGAGCTGTACTGGCAGATCACAGTGGACAGGTGAAGCCACTGATACAACATCACAGGGTCCCCAGAACTGTATCCAAACCAAAGTGGGCAAAAGTGTTTGATATCTGTCTGATGCATGCTGTGCTGTATATCTCTTTCAGTGTTACTGTCAACGGTCAGGTTGTGGCTTGCAACGGCGGTTGCCAGGCTATCGTGGACACCGGCACTTCTCTGATTGTCGGACCTCAGAGCAGCATCAGCAACATCAACAGTAATGTCGGAGCTACTAGCCAGAACGGAGACGTAAGTGCTAAAAAAAAGACATCCTGGTTGGAGATTTCTTTAGCTTCACGTTAAATACAACTTAGCAGAGTTGAACATTGAACAGTGGAACCAAATTTTAATACTCTTTCAACCCTTTCCTTTCCACTTTCTCTCCCTCTGCCTCAGTATATGGTCAACTGTGACAACATTGCCCAAATGCCAGATGTGACTTTCCACATCCACGGAGAGGAATTCACCCTCCCAAGCTCTGCCTACGTCCGTCAGGTAAGTGTTTGTTTCCCTTTTCTCATCTTACTATATACTTAACATCTGGTTGAAATCCTTCTCTCAAATCCCTCCCACAGTCTCAATACTATGGCTGCCGCACCGGCTTTGGCAACGGAGGAAGCAGCCTGTGGATCCTGGGTGATGTCTTCATCAGACAGTACTACTCCATCTTCGACAGAGCCCAGAACATGGTGGGTCTGGCCAGGGCTAGATAGATAAGCAGCCTGAAGTCACCTTGCCCAAGAGCCCTGAAACAATCCTATGTACATCTTAGTGCTATAGTGGGATTACCAACATGTCTGAGAATCAAATCTTTTCCTTGTCCAATAATTGATTACATTTCCTCAAATCCAATAAATACGAGTTAAATCAAATTGACTGGTGTTTTATTGAATTAGACAACAAAGACATGGCAACGCAATGGAATCCACACATTGATGCTAAAATGCTACATACAAAACATACACGCAACAGAATAACTTTATGTCATATTTTGAATAGATATTTCTCCTTCAACATGAGCAATACATCAATAGTGTGTTACATAATGATTGGCATACTTAAGGTGTAACTATCAGTGGCAACTGTGGCCACAAGCGGCAATTATGGGCTAATGGTAAATGCTAAAACACAGTGTAAAAGAGGCAGGAGTACAGTAGAGAAGAGCCATAAAGTCAGTGAACTGAATGAGTAATGTACGGAAGTCAAGAGTGGCCAAGCTAGCAATTATTTTTTTAATGCCGTTATCTCGAGAAAACAAAAGGATGTTTCCTCTTACGTATTACGTAATATCATTGGGTCAAATCAGCAAACGGTAAATGCATTCCAACGGTCCAGATCGAGCTGACAGTGACGGATTTGGTGAAGTAAGCGGAACCATACATGTGTGACTATGGCCGTTTTTTAAAATAAGGTGTTACACATACAAAATACGGTAAAACGTCTTTAATTTGTGTCTGTATGTAGTCAGAGATGGCTTCAACTGAAATGTATCAGTCATTGTCAGGAATTATTCATTTAATTTCTTCCCAGCAACTAAAAAATCAAAGAATAAATACATCTCCCTCACTATTTTGTGCTTTTTTTTTTTTCATTTAAAAGGGGCACAGGTAGCATGTTTTATACTTGTCTGGAATATAATCCATTTAATCTTATTTCATATATGTATTTTGTATATTAACACCTTCATTTGAAAACCAAATGTAGTCGCACGTATATCTTTCTGCTAACTTCACCAAGTCAGCTTGATCTGGTCTGTCTGAATGCGTTTATCGTCGGTTGATTTGACAGAAACAGATTAAGTAATCAGGGGAAACATCTTTTTTTTTGTTTTCTTGTGGTAACAAGTTAATTAGCTTGTTTTCTCGAAATAATGACAATTATCTCTCGAGATAACGGTATTAAAAAAATAGCAAACACGGTCATTTTCGGCTTACGTAGTAATGTCAGTTACACAGCAAAATCTATCCAAAGTTTGCTAACATTAGCTAACATTAGCCACCGTAGGCTACTGGTCATACCTGACCGAGTAAGACTGTAGCAGTTTAACCTCTGAGTGTGCTGAAGTGAGCGGGAATCGGGTGTGTTTTATTGCTTATGTCATTTGTAAATGCTGAATTTATTATTTCTTCTTTCAAAACTTACATAGTCTCTGAGAAAGTTCAATCTTGAATTTTGGGAACAGTATGTGCAACAAAATAACTTGAGGTCAAAGGTGCACACTAGCTTCCGGAGCTTTCAGTCTCATCTCATGGCCTTAAGAGGTATGGTAGGTAGGTCTTTTGTTTTATTTTGGTTCCTTCTGGGCTTCAGTAACTTTCAAAAACGCACATTTAGGAAAAGCTGTTGGCTGACAGGCTTGTAGCTTTTATTTAAACAGATTTGTTTGCATTATTAAAACCCTAACGGTCTGTTAGACCACCTATAATTATCTATAATTATATAGACTAAATTACAAAGTAATTTATTATTTAATATTCTAAAAGAGGAATTATAAAAATAATTTACAAATGAAATATGAATCCATCAATGTCCCATTAAAATATCAAATAATAAATTACTTTGTAATTTAGTCTATATATTTTTGGATTAATAAAGTAATTTGTAAACAAATGTATTCATGCTCATTGTTATTGCACAATTAGTTATTAATTAATGAAATGCTTTATTACTATTTCCGTTACACTTGTGGTCCTCCTACTCTCTTCAAAGCCACCAGACTCCTTTGAATCCTTTGTCATTTGACCTCACATAAGATGGGAGCTGATGGTCTACCGCTGCCTCGATCAGTTAGTCAGTTTGTGTTATTGTGTGACTTTAGTGTTTGAAAGGGTTAGTTTGGATTCATCAATGTCACACAATAACACCAACTGACTAACCGATCGAGGCAGCGGTAGACCAGCAGCTCCCGTGTTCTGCAAGGTAAAATTGCGTTTTTTGTCAATGGAGTCTGATGACTTAAAAGAGAGCATACATGGACAAAATGCCTTTAGCTCCCATTCAGAAAGGGTTGTATAAAGTAAAGTGGTGAAAATATTCTAGATATAACGTACACTTAATTTATATAAATTTTTTTAGGTGGCTAAAATCCATTTTGCTGCTGGCCCCGTCCACAGCAGTACATTGCTTTGCTTCCGTGCGGTACTCCTGTCTGTTTCTCCAAACTGGGGGCGCGCCGACCGTCATCCACTGTAGGTAACACACTAACTATGGATAAGTACCTCATACAACCCCACTTCAAGAAATCCAAACTATCCCTTTAAAGTAGGCCTACCTACTGTAAGGTATTATAGCGTTAAAAGCTTATACCTCCTCCAAAATAAAATCTTTCAATGTATCCCAACAGGAGCACCCTACCTTGAGGAGATGCTGGGACAAAGGCAGAAAGGTCATAGTTTCATACGAGTATCCGGCACTGGCAGATCTGCACATTGAGATATGGAGTAAAATACCTTATATCTATGGCAATAGTATGGACACCAGAAAAGTTGGATCAGCACTCCGTCAGGTTTTGGAAACGCACAGGCCGACTTATTGTGAGTTTTCTCTGGTTTTGTGGCTCAATATGTTGTTAGTGTTGGCTTCGGTTTCTAGCTACTTTGGTGATTAGGGCTGATAATGCCTCCTACTGTGTGAAGTGACATTTTATAAAATGTATATTCTGTTCCATGAAGTGATTGCTGAGCTCTCATTTGCCCCCAATGGCCTGCAGGTTTCTACGTGTGTGGCCTGAACCAATGCACGCACCTGCATAGGAAATAATGGATGTGGAAGTAATGCTTCAAACCCTAGTAATCATTTAAACCAAAAAGCCTGCTGACCATACACAGAAGGACAGACAGGAGTTGGTAAGTTAACAAAGAAAGAAAAGGGGAGTTAGGAATGTAATATTTGTAAAAAATTTAACAGTTACTTTGAGACAGTTTTCACCGTTGTCTTCTTTTTGTAGTAAATGTAAATGCAGTTATAAGCTGACACACTTTTGTAAGAGACTCTGGGGATATTTTACCCTACAGATATTTTACCCTACAGACAGAATAAAAACGAGAGACTGTTTGGTCTGAAAGTAGTTTCAATTCTTTTGAAACATTTTATTTATAATATGAAAACAATATGAAAACAGTGTTTCTATCGATGTGTTTTTAGTTTAAATAATCACACACCTCTATGAATGTTTTATCAGCAGTCATTCATATTATTACTTATCTAAAGGAAAAGACCTTGATGTGAGAGTAAACACATGATAACAGAGCAGCAAACACTATTAGTGAGACCCGTGTTTTAAGGTGACTGACTGTGGTGTTGATGTTTTGGCCAATACACAAAAGAAAAATAACATATTTAAAACAAAGAATACAGATTTATTAGTAGAGTAATAGAGTATGGAGTATGTTTATGCTAAGGCAAACATTTTAAATTAAATTAAATGAAAGTATAAAAAGAGAATTTTTACAATTTTAATAGCAGCGGCACTTAAACAGATAACACAAACTGGCTGAGACCAGAGGCGCCACAATTAAGTAAATAGGAGGACACATTAAATAAAAAATAAAATCTATAAAATGGAGATAATAAATCACAGAATTAAGAGCTTAGATAAATTGTTTGATATGAGATGGAAGAAGATACAGAAAACAAATGTTTTACAAAAATAAAATAAAACTATAACTTTAAGATACTCTCTGAGCCAATGTGTACAGTAAATGTATGTGTGTGTGTATAATTTCTACTGTTTGTTATCACTATTGTTATTAGTTTGATTTCATTTCTAATTATTATATTTCTTATTTTCTATATCTGTTTTTTTTATTAGTTTATTTTTATTTTATTTTTATTTTTTTAAATGTTAGGGTGGGATGGGATGGGAGGGATATACAGTAACTATTATAAAATTGTTTAATATTTTGATACTTTTCTGAGAACTACTGTAAGGGGTCGCTATTCAACAAATAAAGAGTATAAAAAAGGTATAAAAAGCATCAAATAAAAACAACATATATATAAAACTGAAACATTAACCAAAATAAAACACTAAAATTAAACAGTTTCATATGTACTAGAGCTGTATCATCACCTTTTGACTTTGCGAAGAGAACCTTTATGGTTTCTTTTGGCATTTAGCACCTTCAACATGAACACAAATATTATACTCTACCACAGTTACGCAAGCTTTATCCAAAACTTTGTGTTCCTTCCTTTAATAAGTATATAATTGACATTATCTTGAGGTCAACGATTAGTTTTCCATTATTATTAGTTTACTTATCTGTACTTATCACTTGTTTGTGTGCATTGCCTTATCTTTGTGTAATGGCAAAATGTCAGTCCACCTGTATAAAAGAGGATGCAAGCCTGTCTGTCGCCACTCTTGGACTCTACAGGTGAGTATCATAGACCTACTATGTTATTACATTTCACTTTGAATGGTTCTGTAATGTGATATCAACTTAATTCTGCTCAACTGAAATACATTTTTCTCACACAGTAGATAGCCAAGCCGAGACCATGAAGTGGGCCTTTGTTGTGTGTGCCATGGTGGCACTGTCCGAGTGCCTCATCCAGTAAGTCAGCCTGACCACTTAAACATGTTCCTGTACCTGCATGTTCAATTTTTTTTTATTTTTCCGACTACCTACGTAGACTTCATCAGCTCTTCTGAAGTAACTGCAGACATTTAAATGAACAGGTGTCAGACCTCTCTGTATGTACTGTGCTCAAGAGTATATCTGAAATTAAAGGGCAGGTCCATTATTTATTTATTTTTAGGTTTTTATACCAATCTGTAGCTTCCCAGTGGTGTTCTTTTTGTATTCAAATCCGAATATTGAAATTTTGTTCAAAGTACATTTGTTTAAGTGTCAAAATGCTATTTTCCCAAGCCCTTCTAAAAACTTTTTCCTGTGTGACCTGATGTAGGTTTCTGCATGATGACGCCGCTACATATACAGTATATTGTATATACATCCTGATTGTCAGTGTATTATATTCAGTAACTTAGATGGTGGTCGGCATCCTCCCAGTTTGGAGAAGCAGACAGGAGTACCGGCACAGAAGCTAAGCAACGTGCTGCTGTGGACGCCACTTTAGTTCGGATCTGAAAGTCACACAATAATGCTATATAACTAACCGATCGATGCAGCAGTAGACCAGCAACTCCCGTGTTATGCGAGGCAAAATGACTGTTTTTGTCAGTGGAGTCTGGTTTGGTAGCTTTGAAGGCTGCTATATAACGGCTTCAGTTCCCTGTCAGAAAGGGCTGTCTGACAGCGAGATAATGTGGTGAAAATATTCAAAATATAGCGTACACTTAAACTGATTTAGATTTTTTTTTAAGTGGCTAATATACGTTTTTCCATCCACAGCCGCTTTACCTTGCCATCAGACAGCCTTTTCCGACGGTGAACTGAAGCCGTTATATCACTCTCTTCAAAGCCACCAGATTACATTCACAAAAACAGTCATTTTACCTCGCAGAACACGGGAGTATACATACAACACCACTTCAAAAAATCCAAACTAACCCTTTCAGTTATATCCAAACTTAGCACAGCTAACTCAGCTAGTGCTAGAGTTTTACATTATTCACAGCCTTATTGATTAGCTTCAATTAGCTTACTTTGGCAACCTACATTACTGCTTTTTGCAACGACTGAGTGGGCATTTCCATTTGACAAAAAACAGAACAGAATGCAGATGAACCCCCTTTAAGTAAAGACAGCTGGGTCAGGAGAATGTCATGTTTCCTCATTTACGAGTTCCAAGAGGTTCACGAGGAAGGACGCATGAGCAAAAAAACTGCAGGTCAAGTAAAAGGCTAGAAATGTACCTGAAAGAAAGAAATAAGTTGCTCCCTTTGATCACATCTAGGGTTCCTCTGGAGAAGGGTAAGACAGCCAGGGAGACCCTGGAGGAGCTGGGTCTGTGGGAGGAGTACAGACTCAAGTACCCATACAACCCCATGGCCAAGTTTGACGAGAGCTTCGCCGTGGGCAACGAGCAGATGACCAACGATGCTGACGTGAGTAATTAAACAGACGAACTTTGACAAACGGCTCATTCTGGCCACGAATAACCTCATTGTCTCCTCTTCATCTCCAGCTGGCTTACTATGGAATCATCTCCATCGGAACTCCTCCTCAGTCCTTCAAGGTCATCTTTGACACCGGCTCGTCTAACCTGTGGGTGCCCTCCGTCTACTGCAGCAGTCCAGCCTGCAGTATGTAAAACTATTGATTAATCAATGAATCACTGATCAATTAATACACCACACTACATGTAGTCCCACGAGTAAGGAGAGAGTGATTCAATAGTGGCATTCAAGAGCGAGTATGTTTGAGGTTGAGTGAGAATGGTTAAGGTTAGGGATAACTGTTGGGTAAGAGGATAAGAACCTGAGGTGATTATAGACTGGAGAGAGCTCAAGATATACCTCTGTAATGCCTAGTTCACACTAAATGACTTTGGTCCTGATTTTCAATTTAATTCAATTCAATTTATTTTTATATAGCATCAAATCATAACAGAAGATATCTCAGGACGCTTTTCATATAGAGCAGGTCAAGATCGTACTCTGTAATTTAGAGATCAAACAAGAGATCCCCCATGAGCATGCATTCTTATGCGACAATGGCAAGAAAAAAACTCCCCTTAAAAGGGGTAGAAACCTTAGGAAGAACCAGGCTCTGGGTGGGCGGCCATCTGCTTTGACCGGTTGGGTTGTGCGAAAAACCCTTGCGAAACTCACCGTCCTATGACCTATCCTAACCTTAACCGTTCGATGTCAGTGCCTATAACCTTATCCATCTTGTGAGAGTTCCACAACTTGGAGGTTACTTTCTAGACACAACCAGATATCTAGCATGTTAAGTATCTGGACCTGTCTGTCAGGGAGCTGCAGCCAATGAGAACGTGAGACACGGGTTGAGGAGGAAAACCTGGCGGAGGGGTCGCCTGTAACAGTGAGAACTTGTTTGTGTTGTACACAGACCAAAGTTGTTGTTGCACTTGGGGTGTTGGATGTTTGCATGAATAAACATAACACATTACACATTGCACATTGCATGGGAAAACGTAAGTTTGGAAAAGTCATGTAGTATGAAAACCACAATGACTTCAAGACTCCCAGTTACAAGACAGCAAGTTGTGTAGTGTGAACAGTAGAGCGATCTGACGACTTTGAAAGTCAGTGTAGTGTGAACTTGTCTTAAGGGAACGCAGACCCTGGGAGCGTCTAGTGTGGAGATTAGGAGGGTTGGGGTCACGATCAGGGACGCAGGTAGGCTTGGCTCCTACCTATATCTGAGGCCTTGTGACCCCTTTAGGCCAGATCAGAGCTCTTCAAACAGTCGTCAATTAGTTGTTCCAATGTCTAGATTACAGACGATACGGTCATGTTGAAAACAAGAGGATAGCATTCTTAACTTTTACTTTTCAATTGCATCATCTACTTTACTTTTGACTCCTGCTAAAGTGCAAAAAAATATATTATTTTATGTAATTATTTTCACATCTGTACCTCCCTAGACAACCATGACAAGTTTAACCCCGGCACCAGCAGCACCTACAGAAACCAGGGCGGCGCTCTCAGTATCCACTACGGCACCGGCAGCATGACTGGTATCCTTGGATACGACACAGTGACGGTGAGGAATAAAAGCATAAAGTATCACTTTGAACTGGAAAATGAATATTTATTCACTGTTCACATTGATTATTATTTTGTCTCAACACATTCAAGGTATAAAGGTACAGTAGGCCTGGATTTCTTCGCAGTTAAATATCTGCCAGCTTGTTGGGTCATATTCATTAAATTTAATTTCAATTGTTTGTTTTTTTTAGTTTTTAAAGTTTTTAATTTATTTTTTTATTTTTTTATTTTGTTTTTAAAGTTTTTTCTTTCTTTATTTAATTATTTTAATGTTTTTTTTCATTTATTTTTTAATGTTCTTTTTTTCTTTACTTTTTAAGTGTGTTACACAAAGAAAATCATGACAATAGAAAAAGCAAAAGAAGGGGATATTCAGATTACAGTTTGTGATTTTAGAGGGTTTTAAATCCCTGTACTGTCTTTGTGCTTGTCTGTCAGGTTGGTGGGCTCGCTGTGAAGAACCAGGTCTTCGGTTTGAGCCAGACCGAGGCTCCCTTCATGCAGCACATGCGCGCTGATGGTATCCTGGGCCTGGCATACCCTCGCCTGTCAGCTTCCGGCGCTACGCCCGTCTTCGACAACATGATGAGGGAGGGCCTGGTCAGCCAGGACCTCTTCTCTGTGTACCTGAGCCAGTAAGGACAGCCATAACTTTGCAGCATTCTAATAATTACTAATACTGAAACAGCAACTCATTTCTAGAGAGTTTTTCAGTAAGTTCTTGTTTTCCTCTGCAGTAAACCTCAGAAAGGCAGTGTGGTGACCTTCGGCGGCATTGACCCCAACCACTACTCTGGCTCCATCTCCTGGATTCCCCTCACTAGTGAACGGTTCTGGCAGATCACAGTGGACAGGTGAAGCCACTGATACAACATCACAGGGTCCCCAGAACTGTACCCAAACCAAAGTGGGCAAAAGTGTTTGATATCTGTCTGATGCATGCTGTGCTGTGCTATCTCTTTCAGTGTTACTGTCAACGGTCAGGTTGTGGCTTGCAATGGTGGTTGCCAGGCTATCATGGACACCGGCACTTCTCTGATTGTCGGACCTCAGAGCAGCAACATCAACAGTGTTGTTGGAGCTACTAGCCAGAACGGAGACGTAAGTGCTAAAAAAAAGACATCCTGGTTGGAGATTTCTTTAGCTTCACGTTAAATACAACTTAGCAGAGTTGAACATTGAACAGTGGAACCAAATTTTAATACTCTTTCAACCCTTTTCCTTTCCACTTTCTCTCCCTCTGCCTTAGCATATGGTCAACTGTGACAACATTGCCCAAATGCCAGATGTGACTTTTCACATCCACGGAGAGGAATTCACCCTCCCAGCCTCTGCCTACGTCCGTCAGGTAAGTGTTTGTTTCCCTTTTCTCATCTTACTATATACTTAACATCTGGTTGAAATCCTTCTCTCAAATCCCTCCCACAGACTCGTCAACATGGCTGCCGCACCGGCTTTGGCAACGGAGGAGGCAGCCTGTGGATCCTGGGTGATGTCTTCATCAGACAGTACTACTCCATCTTCGACAGAGCCCAGAACATGGTGGGTCTGGCCAGGGCTAGATAGATAAGCAGCCTGAAGTCACCTTGC
>CAKAOH010038535.1:6339-48329 GCA_916701665.1 Sebastiscus tertius
TGGTATGTCTGTCTCTTGTCTGTGCTTTACCTTATTGTCAATACGGATGCCATCCTCTATTTTCGCTGCAAAATGGTGACTTTATTTGTACAGGTGACTTTACAAATAAAGTCAGGTGACTTTAGGTGACTTTATTTGTACCTGCGGGTACAAATAAAGTCACCTGAACCTGAATACTGTGCAGATACTGCACAGTTTTTGTTTTTTTCAACAGTTTCCCCCAGGTCTCTATTAGGGGTGGAAGTAACAAAAATTAATTGATAAAAATGTTTCATCATTTTCACTATCTTACATTGATCATTCACAACACTAAATTGCCATTTATCATTTAAGAAAAAGTGGCCTCAAGGGTGGAAGCAACTAAAAATTGAAGAAAAGGGAAGTGATGAAAATGTATGCAAATTGAAAAATAGAGTGATATCTCTAATGAATATCCTGCCTGGCTATTAAATGTTAAAACAGCTAGCCATATGTGTAGCAATATATGTTGCAGTTTGAAGATTAAAGGCAACAATGCTCAAAAAGTTACAATATAAACTGAAACTGGATTTGGACATAAATACTGAAATACTAGAGAACATGAAAACAACAACAAATTTGACCAGTGCAATTTAACACTTTAATATAATAAAACATCCTGAAACAGCAGTTGCATAGAATAGAGCCGTATGAATCTCAATACCCAGTTATTAATTTCACTTGGTTGAGGTACGAATTATAAAAGGCCTCATAAAGTGACTTCAGAGACATTAAAGCAGGAAGCTACAGCGCACACCTGCTTAAACACATTATTTCATTTAAAAAGATATCATTAATATGTGAATAACAATGGAAACATAAGACTGCGCTGTACAAAAAAACAAAACAACTGTACCAAAACCATCGTTCGCAGCAATCGCTGTAACACAAATATACATTCAAACTCTTCTCTTTGTTGGGAGACAAAGAGATACGTAACAGAAACCAGCACTTTGTTCTTTGTGAGACAAACACTCTTACAAGAACAAAAGAATAGACAAACAAAAATAAAAAAGAAATGAAATGTAAGTCAGTAGCTGCAGTAGTAATTTGTGAGGCACATCTGTGGGAGCGGTAATTGGCAGATGGGGTGTCTGATTTTTGACATTCTGGGGTCAGATCAACGGGATCAGAGGTGGAGGCGCCCCTGACTGCGTCTGATATGGAGAGCAACCTGAAACAAAAGCATCAGATTAGTAGATCTGCAGACAGACGTGTGTGAGTAAGTGTGTATCTATGGGGAACAAACCTTGGGTGTTTCTGGACTGCCGAACGGTGAGAGTTCTAGTGAGTTCTCTTTGTCAGACGAGATGTTGTGGCGATGCTGGGCGAACTTTCTCTTCAGCGCTTCAGCGATAAGAGCCGCTGGGTCGCTAAGCAATGCTGCACCTCCCTTACTGCGTCTCCTTCTGACTGGTGTCCCCCCTGGGGATCTGCAAAGAACAGGAGGGAAAATGTTTTCTTGTTGTATAGGTTAACACCGATAAAAATGAAAAGGAGAGCGTTCTGCAACATTAGGACATAAACCATCATATTCTTGGATAATAAAAGGTATAATATGTATCAGTTATCGGTTGCTGTTTGTAAACACACAGCATTCAAAGTTGGCCACACCTCCTCAGCTCAACGAGCCGAGAGGTAGAGGGAGAGCAGTGATGGTCGAGCTATAGAGTGACCGAAGAGAGAGGGCGGTGTTAGTGAAAACAATGCTGCGAATCAAAGAAATAAAACGGAATTTTCTGATTGTTTCTCGACAGTTACGTTCTAAAACACACAACTAACTCCGCATAACTCTGCATAACCTTCTGGGAAGGTGCTGAGTTGCAGGATTTTTAATGTATGCAGGCTTCCTGTCTGCTGGCTGTGGCTCAGCGCTGCTCTCATCAAACTACAGACACACACACCGATCATAGCGATCAGAGAGGAGCAAGGGGATCACTGGAATATATGTACATAACGCAACCCGTTCTCATCCGTCAAATATGGCTGCTTTGTATGTGAAACCTCAGTATCAGAAGCCGAGAGGCGTCACAAAGTGGCGATATGTGACCACCTGAACGGGCTGCACACCCTGCGCGCTGTTATTGGCTGGGGGTTACACCGCTCAGAAGCGTCCCGAGTAAAGCAAAATAAGAAGAAAAGACAAAATCCAGGCAGAGGGCTGCAGGGCCTCTGCAGAAACAGACACCACCACACCGTAATATTGGCATAACTCAATCAGAAATTCTGACACACAAATATTCTATCAATCCTAATGCCTACCTCTCCACTGAACGCAATTTCACTTGATTTAAGTTCTTCAGAACATCCAGCATGGATGGCATCCCTTTAACGTCTGAGTCCTGGGGCTTGAGCTGACCCTTGTCATGGTCTTTATTCCTGCGCTGGCGGATCAGCTCTGCCACAGATAAAGTCTCAGCAGAGGAGTCAGGACAGGTAGGAGGAGGAGGAGGAGGAGGTGGAGGTGGAGGTGGTGGTGGTGGAGGAGGAGCAGAACAGCAAGGCGTGGAGGTGAGAGCCGGAGGAAGGGGAGAGGACATCAAAGGCGTGCCTGGGGTATTCTGGGACTCGGTCAGACCTAACGAAACAATGAAAGAGCACAAAAAGGTTATTCTTAAAATCACAGTATAAACACGCTGAACACACTTGTGTGTTTTGTGAAAAGAAGAGGTGGAAAGAATGCGTACCCGAGGTCGGAGTGGCAATGACGATCATGGCTATCTGAGCTCGTAGCTTGAGCAGCTCGCTCTCCAGCGCTGTTATCTTCTTCAGGGCGTCTGGAGCAGCTGTCTGCTTCACAGGTCTGCCTCCTCTCTGGGCTTTATTCTGGGCCGGTCCTGGGAATCTCACCACATCCCGATTTACAGTACTTAGCTTCTTTGGAGGTAAATGGTTCCTATGGAGACCATACATCGGTTTTAATATTTCACATTTGCCCATCCAAAACAAACCAAACCAAATGTGTGTTTTCAAAGCTGCAAAAGACATAAATCCATGCAGACATGCATTTCTAAGGTGAATTAAGTGGCAGTGATAGAGATAGTTTCCAAGATACTGTAAAGACTTAAAAGGTACATTTTGCCCCATTTTCGTTCACGATCAAATCATTTTGTGTTCAGTAGGACAGTGCTGTTTTTTTCCGGTAATTTACAAAATCTACGGACAATTCACTGCTTTTCTTTACAGAGTTTAGTGTTCTCCTGCTCAGACAGGCTGCCTACAAGTACAGTAAGTTACCAGATTACACTGTGTTTTCATACCAGCCAGGAAGAGAGTGGGTACATATTTACCTGGCAGCAGCATGAACTACTTATTATTACACCTAAGACAAGACGATGACGAGACACCAAGGTCATTAAACACTAACGGTGACGATATCAAACATGCAATATCATTAACGAAAAAAGATGAGACTAAAATGTAGTTTAAAAACATAAAAACGTTACCAAAATGTCTCTTTATATTTGTCACCTTCCACCTTCTCTTCCCTTTTCTCTGTCTCAAACACACAATGCGCTGCGGCGGTGGCACTCAGTCCGTCTCTGTCCTTCTTGTCTTACACCTCAATCCTGACAATTGTGCTACCATAACGCATGAAGTTGGTGGTTTGCGGGTTAGGGTGGTTGAGTAACGCATATATTTACATGTTGGGTGGGTGGATTGGCTCTCATAACGAACCGGTGGGTGCGACTGAATCGTGCATCATTAATGAGCGCAGTCAGGAGGACTCAAACTAACTGCTAAGCTGCATTCTTAATCATTCAACCTGTGTTTTTCATCAGATAATGATAGGATAAAATTGTATGTGAAATAAGTTGTAAATAAATGTTCAATATAATCTGATGACTAAACAGGACAAAGATTAAATAAATAAAAAAATAGCTGACAAAATTAAGAGAGAAAACATTTTGACTAAAATCGAATGACTTTTCAGTGATTAAAACTGGACTAAAACGTTTCAGTTGCCTTCGACTAAAACTAGACAAACGATGAAGGATAAAAATGACTAAAATGTGACTAAAACTAATAAGCATTTTCATCTTAAGACTAAGACTAAATCTAAAATAGATGCCAAAATTAACACAATATGTATTTTATGTACTAAACGACTCTTTGTTCCAATACTACAGTGGACTCGGACATGTGTTCTTTGACTAATAACATATTAGTAATATACTATCCACTACTTTATGATACTTTACTGATATTAGGACACAATATGTTGTTGAATAAAGAACCAATATGGTTTTGTTCTCTGTATACTTGCACTGGGAAATAACCTTGACTGTTTGTATTGTGTGTCCTTACCTGGTTTTGGCAAAGCTCTCCCCTTCATCCTCAAACACCCACAGGACGTCAGAGAACGAGGGGATGGTAGGTGTCTCCACAGTGACGTCGACGTAACCGTGGGGCTTATAGGTGAACAGAGGGACCTACGGACCAAACATGGACAAGGAAAGGTTACACACTGTGACTACATGACAAGAACAACAGAAAATCACAGAAGTTAACTTGGCTTACATTTTGTCAAATGCGAACATGATTCCTCAGAAGGAGGAGTGTAAGAATGATAAAGACAAACAAGGAAGGTGTGTAACTGTAGAACAAGTGAATGTCAAATCAAGTTTTTAAACATTACAAATGAGCACTTTAGCTCAGTTTAGGACACAGTATTGCTTCTGTTTAGGAAGTACTATGTGACAAATATATCATATAAAGGTCTTATTGATAAAATATTTATGTAGTTGATTATTTAAAAAAAAAAAAAAACATTTATAAAGCCGTTAGAAAGGTGCCAAATAAAAGTATGGATTTTCCAGAAAAAAAAATATTCTGATTGTGAATTAATCATTTTAAAAATTTTGGTGGGACCAAAATGACTGTTTTGTTTATCTCTGTGGAAGATATCTGACGTTTGGTTCCCACTTCTAACAAAGCTTGTGAGCCAATAGTAAAACAACGTTGGTGTCACGTGGTATCTCTGGGTCGTCAGTTAGTGTGGAAAAAATGGATAAATGGCTGAGATTGACGGTAAGAGCCTGGCAACGACTTGTTGTGAAGTAAATGCAATGGAACGTGGGAGGGGGGAGAATGTGACAACCAGTTGCTGAATGTTATCAGTGTTATCAATAGCACCTTTAAATCAGGTGACATCACTTTTGTTGTTAGCATTTTTATATGCAAATCTGTACAAAAAGCACATTGTTCCACTTTGGGTTGTGTTGAATTTGACGATGTAAAGACAAATACTGTTTCAGATCATCTTTGGTCATGTTTTAAAACACAAGTAGTACAGTACCTGAAAGTGGACACGTGGTGTAGGTGTCAGTGGGAGGTTGGTCCCAATCATCCGCACGATGCTGCGATACTGGCCGCACAGCTGACTGTCCCACACTGGAACCAGCTACAAGCAAAACAACACACACAAACAATCTCGGTTGAAAACTGCTGTCCTGACAAACTCACTCAGTCAGTTAACTTTTAGGGAGCAAAGTAACACTACAGGTGATACTTAAAAACATCATAAAAGCAACTAGTAAGCCCCTTGTTATCCCTGGATAACATAATAACAGCGAGTCTGTGCACTCACCATGTCTGGAGGCACTCCAAAGTACTGCAGGACGACACGCAGCACATCCAGAATATCCTCGACTAAAGACATTGGAAGGACGTTTTTCGAGCACCAGCTGGTGACTGCAAAGCTCCTCTTTCTGCTGACTAACTTGGTAAGAGGCCAACACAGAATGGATGGCACTAAGTCACATACTTTACACCTGAAACAAAACACATACAACAACTTAGGCTAGAAAAATAGAACAGTACTTGAATCCCTAAAGACAACAAATCAAGCCAAAGGTCTTAGTTATGGACATAAATTCTAACATGAACGGGACAATTACAAAATCAACCTAATGTCCTAATTCTTAAATGCAAGACTTTAGAAAAACTTTCTTTTATCTTTAGTAGGCTTGACTACTGTAGTGTTGCCTTTACAGGTCTCAAAGGTACAAATTGGATGAGACGGTGCAGCTGACTCTGTAGTTATAGTCCTCACCGAGACCAAGAAAGCAGATCACATTAGTCCCATCAAATTACTGATATTTAAAATAGTACTGTTGGATTCAACTGCACTAATTTTTAAATTCATTTGTTTGTTTTTTTAATTATACTCTTTTTAAATTATATTGAGATGTGTTTTTTTTTATATTGTCTTGTGTTTTGTTTATATAATTCTATTTTATGTCTTATTTAAACACTTTGAAATGCCTTGTTGTTGAAAGGTGCTATACAAATGAACTTACCTATAAATCTAATTTGCCTGCTCTCTATAAAGTTATAGATTGAAAAAAAATGCCAGTAATTTACCTCAGTAAGTAATCCAACAATACATTTTTGATCATGTACTGGGGTCCCTAAACAGTATTGGAATTACATAAATTGGGTATCACTGTAAAGCTGAGACTCTTGTGGATCCAATGAGCCCAACTGTATTCATATGTGTTGATGTTAGTCCCCATAGTAGACATTTCATTGTAGTGAGACCATTTTTTGAAACTTGACCTGACTGTATAAAATGGCATGTGGTGACCTCAAGGATAATCACAGCCTCATGAAACTTTACTGCCACAAACTAGAGACCTAGAGCATTCAGAGGATGGATGGCTTTACTAGGTAGATTGACAATAAGGGGATTTCTGAGCAGTTTCCCGAACGTAAGTGCTCGTCATCCAATTGCCGAAAATTGCAATTCTTGTAGAAATCTCCAAATATAAAAAGTTTTTGATACCAAATCACAGCATGGTTTATTCTATGGTGTTCCTCAAGGTCTTGGTGTCTTAATGTGTTTTTGTAGAGGGATTATTGATCATTTTTATCAATTCAAGCGGTAAACAATGGTTAAATTTAGCACTAAATCTGTGTAACAAATGGCATCAACCCAAAAATTGCTGCAACAACTTAGACATAAGTAAGCATGGGAATGGCCATCATTTACTTATTACATAATGTTCTAAACCCTTATTCAATTTATTTTAATTAATTAATTGATAACCTCAAATAATTAATCTTCAGGTTCCCAGCTTTCAGATGATGTACACCACTTCTATGTGACATCTACTGTTGACTTGCTATCTCCCCCTAAAGACCCCCTGTACCCCTATAATATAAAGACAAAAAAAATGATCTATTGTGTGTCTCAGAGGGTTAAAAAGTTCACCATACATTTTGACAGTTTTGTTAGTGTTTATAAATTACAGATTCTTGGTATATTCAATTCAAATCCAGAGAAATTGGGGGTAACTTTGTTACTTTACATTTATGCATGTACAATTTACCATATATAATCAATACGTTTACCATAAATTCAATGTTAGATTGATCATGTGTAAAGACACTTTTACAGTCAATGTTGATATTATAATCAGTTTTACACAATATGATATTTCATTCAAGTCCAAAAGCTAGGTAGGCCATTATTGATGCAACTGTCATACATCATTAACTGATGATAGGATGCTGACACGGCTGTGAAATCACATTAGATCAGCACAACGGACTGTTCAGAGTGGATTTTTTGTTTTAAACTAAAAAGAGTAAAGTAAGGAGTTTGTGTTCAGGACAGAGCAGGTATAGCACACCCCCTGCACAGACACTGCAGTGTGTCTCTGTAGAACTGCATGCCTCATCGAAAGTAAACCAGGAAACATGCGGGATAAACAGAAATATGCGTGTACTTACGTGGACTTTTCTTGTCGAAACGTGCATTAGTAGCTAAACTTGTCCTATATCTTCCATAATAACCAATAATATAAACTATAACTGTAGATAAACACTATAAACTTGCAGCTTTTCTTCTCCAGATCACGCTGCTCCAGCTCAGCAGCAGCACAAGACTGAACTCAAATAAAGCCGCAGCAGCAACAACTCCTCTGATTGGCTGTTGATAGAGGAACTAGTGTGAGCAGCCAATAGGAGTGGAGGACCGTGTAGCGGAGCAACGGCTCGTCGACCAATCGGATGTCACGAAAACCGAGCACCAAATTTTGTATTTTTGTACACGAGTTACTTCTTCTTCTCCTGGGTAAGAAAACATCACAAAAAGCTTTATTTCACTCACATTTATCGCACTTTCAGGGCTTTTATATTCTTATTTGTTGTGGTCATCACATAATTGTTTGTTCAAACGAAGTTAGGCAGCTTCTTCTGCGTTTCAAAAGTAGTTATCTAGCTAACGTTAGCTTGTTTAGCTAGCCACTAGCTGGTTGACTTGATAGGACAACTTTAATTAAACTATCTTAAACTATCTTAAACTCAAGGTTTCTGGTTTAAACTCAAGGTTCCTAGTTTAAACATACACTAGTGAACGCAACGTTACGTGACCTGAAGTCATATAGTTATATATAAAGCTTAACTATTGTTTTTTCATACTTGAATTAACGTAAAATTTGTATTAGAGCACTTCTTCCAGTCATTCCTGACTGTACACACATTGCTGATGATGATGTACTTCGGTAAAGTTTCAAAGATATTGACATATTCAAACTTCCTGGATCAATAACTCATCACCAAAACTTTGTTAAAACACAAACAACGGCTCTTTCTAACCGTAGTAAGGTAGACAACGAGCTACAACCTCATTTTAATCAACACATAACATAAAAATATGCTTTTGCATCATTTTGGTGATTTTTTAATGGGAAAAATATTCAATAACTTCACTTTTATAAAGTGTAGTGCCATCAAAATGTCTTAATTAGTTTAATAAATATAATCAGGAGGAGACATTGATGTGTGAAGTAATTTTGATGGTACTACACTGCATAATACTGAAGTTATTGAATATTTTTCCCATTAAAGATTCACCAAAATAGAATAAAAAGATACCTAACTTGAGGGAACCAGTTAATAAATCAGGCTGAATACACACTTAAATAACGTTACCTATCTCAGTTTCAGGTCTGGTTAAAGTTAATCAAAGATGATGGATGCACTGTCGGTGGTGAGTCAGCTGCGGGACCTGGCCTCAGAGCCGCAGAACCGAGACGTGATAGTCCAGGATCAGGGCTGTCTCCCCGGGCTGGTTCTCTTCCTGGACCACCAGAACCCAGACGTGCTACATGCAACTCTTCAGGTGGGTAGATAGATAGATAGATAGATAGATAGATAGATAGATAGTAACTTTATTGATCCCGAGGGAAATTCAAGTTTCCAGCATCACAGTTCCATAGTGCAAAACATGTTTGTAAAAAAAGTTTGTAGTGCAAAGCACAAAAAAGTATACCAGAAATAAAAATACAAGGAGATGAAGAAAACTGTTAAAACTGAATATAGTGCAGGGTAACAGCTGTGATACAGGACTATTAAAAAGTGCAGAAGAGACTGTTAAAAATGAGTATAGTGCAGGGTAACTCCAGTAGCTTAGTCTGAAGTGCACTGTGTGCATTATTATTTGTCCTGCAGACCGTCCTCCTTTGTCCCCCCAATCCCTAGAGAGGTGTTGTACAGATTGATGGGGGACAAAGGATTTCCTGAGTCTGTATGTGGAGCACTTGGGGAGCAGCAGCCTGCCGTTAAAAAAAGCTCCTCTGTTTGGTGATGGCGGAGAGGATGGCTTGCGTTTTCCAGTATGGCCAGCAGTCTGTTGAGTGTTCTTTCCTCTGCCACCGTCACCAGAGAGTCGAGCTCCATGCCGACCACGGAGCCGGCCCGCCTGATCAGCTTGTCCAGCCTTGAGGTGTCCCTCTTAGTTGTGCTGCCCCCCCCCCCAGCACACCACAGCGTAGAAAAGGACGCTGGCTACCACAGATTGGTAGAACATCCGCAGGAGTTGAGTGCAGATGTTAAATGATCCCAGCCTCCTCAGGAAGTACAGTCTGCTTTGGCCCTTCCTTTGGAGGTGGTCAGTGTTTATTATCCAGTCCAGTTTGTTGTCCAGCCGCATCCCGAGGTACTTGTAGGTACCCACGACCTCCACCCCATCCCCATCGATCTGGGGATGGGGTCGTCTAGACTTCCTGAAGTCTATGACCATCTCTTTGGTTTTTGAGGTGTTGAGCTGCAGGTGGTTGGAGTGACACCAGCCGACGAAATCCCCCACCAAGCTCCTGTACTCCTACTCCTGATGATGGAGGTTCGACTGGTGCTGTTCGTGGTTGTACTATAGCCTCCTGCTACATACACATTAAAGGGCCATACCGTGTTGTATGCGCATGTTTACTATAGGTACGGGTCAAATGTGCGGTGCATATTTGAATCCCTCTTCTGTCTTACTTTGTCCTCAGACCCTGCGCTACTTGGCTGAGTTGTCCCCCAACATCCCCACCATGAAGAATGAACTGGGGATGATGGTGAGCCTCGAGAATCTAATTGTGAGGTGAGAGAGGATCATTTTTTTTTACACTATCTTGACGGCTCTAATGTGCACTCGTGTTTTCCTGAACTGTATTTTCTTAATATGTTAATATGATTTTACTTGAAACTTCCAATGAGACTTGCTTGAACTGTCTACTGCTTTAATTCAGATTTTTTCTTATAGATTTACTATTTCATGTTATAGCACAGATAGATTAGCACTTCAAGATTAGTATTGAATGGGAAAGCCTAATAGTTATACGTTTATAACATGTACAATATGTTCAGTCACCCAGAGATGTGGGTGGTAATTCAGAGTTCTGGAACCAGGCTTCGTTAAATATAATATTTCTCCATATAGGGAGGGCCTGTCTATTGACACCACAGCCTTGGCCCAGGAGGTGTTTAACATTCTGAGCTCACCTGCTAATCCTGTGCCACGCACACCCGAGAGAGAGAGGAGAAAGAAACCCCAGTTCTTTATCAACTCCACCCAAAAGAAGGCCAAGTCTGTCACTCTGCACATCCAGGGGTTGGACAGCACTGTGAGTAGGCTGACTGACACACACACACACACACACACTCCATACATGCAATTGTGCCAATTATTATTATTATTATTATTATTATTATTATTATTATTACCAACAAGTTAACTAATACAGTTTCCTTCTCTTATCAAGGACCAGCGAGGCTTGTGTGAGAAGGCTCTTCTGACGGTCAAAGGAGTGATCAGCTTCACCTTCCAGATGGCTTCCAAGAGATGCACCGTCCGCATCCGTTCAGACCTGCCCACTGAGGTAACACACAAAGATCAGTGTCTGCCTAGGAAGTAACCAGCCTGAGTTTAATCGATGGACTGTATATAAAGATGGACGACATGACAGCTCCCCAAAAGTGAAGGCAAAACATATTAATGACCCCCTGGTGGCTGGCTGCAGTATAGGTCAATAAATCCCTCCCTTTCCATGTTAGCGAATGGGACATGGGCCAAACTAAAAAGTCAAAGAACACGTCAAAGAAATGTTTCCCAAAGATGGTTTCTGTCATTTTGAAAAGCTCTTATCACACTGATGTAGGCTCAAGTGTTCATTTTCCTGATAAGTTTGGTTTTAATTTATTTATTTGATGCAATAAATAGGAGAAAGACGTCATGATTGGCAGCAGCGAGTCTCTCTCACTGACAAGCTGCAGAGACTCTGGTTCCAAATGACGTCAAAATCTCAAGCTGGCAGCTCCCATAGCCGGGATAATTTGGCTTCACTTCTGTACAGTGGGAGGAAGTGGAGACACGTCGTCCATCTTTATATACAGTCTAAGGTTTAATACCTCAAGTTATAGTGAACATTTGTATTATTACATGATCATAGCCACTGATATTCACGTGGTGCAGGAATTTGGAGTAAGAAAACAAAAAGTACATCTGATCTCTGGCTGATTTGTTTTTACTTCCAATCACCTCCTAACATGACGTTTCTTAATTTGCAGAGTCTGGCATCAGCCATCGCTGCCACTAAGGTGTTGTCAGCCCAGCAGGTGGTGAAGAACGAGGCAGGAGAAGAGGTGAGTGGCGGTCTTAAGAGCACACCTTTTGACTGTGTTGGAAGTCTACTATTCGAGTTTCCACAGGAGAATTAACCAAGAATTGTGGGTGTGAGTTCACATTGACTTCTTAACTACTCTCCTCTCGAATTGTTTTCCTCAGGTTTTTATCCCTCTCTGCCCATCTGAAGTGGAAGTGCAGCAAAACTCAGCTCTACCAGACTACCTCCCAGAGGAAGAGGAGAGCCCAGAGAAGGATGTCAAACGAGCAATTTCCCGCACCACAGCTAAGGAAGACTCCAGCGGAAGCTGGCTCAACGCCGCCGCCGGTTTCCTAACCAAAACGTTCTACTGGTGAAACTGGCGCAGTTTCATCCCCCCACCCGAGATCCAGTGAAGTTGAGCTACAAGACTACAACTGCTGTGTTTGTTACTGGATGTTAGCACACTAAAGGCCAACATCTGGGCTTTGTGTGCATGGTCTGAACTTCACCAACCTGCTATCAGTTCTTGTGAAAAACTACAAATTAGCAACATGTGCAAAAGCGCGTCTGATTGTAATTCTATTCTGGTAGTTGATTGGAGGCACACACACTTGAAACATCTCTTTTGTCTTACATAATGCTGTTTTCTATCCATTATAGTCTTCTCATTAAATGTAAATATTTTCTGTCAAACTGTCCATTTTCTGTCTAAGTGGGAAAAAAAAAAGAAAAACAAAATGTTTGAAGACTGTTGCTACTTTTCTGTATGGTTGGGAAAGTATTTTCTGTATATTCTGCTGTTTGTCGGTAGTTGTTTTGGTTTATGCTAAAAGAAATCAACAAAGTATTACATGTTTTCACTGTAAATTCTTTTATTT
Organism: Sebastiscus tertius; assembly: GCA_916701665.1. NCBI lineage: Eukaryota > Metazoa > Chordata > Actinopteri > Perciformes > Sebastidae > Sebastiscus > Sebastiscus tertius. The sequence continues at coordinate 19,112 of CAKAOH010038535.1, forward strand.
CCACACTATTATTCTGCATTTTGGATCAAAAAAGGAGGACAAAATCATTGCGATGCCACATCAGCGAATAGGTAATCAATTCAAAAAGTTTTATTTACTCGCCAAACAGTACAGCTGCAACAGTTGTACAGTGATTTCAGCTTTTACAGTAGTTCAAAGATCTCATCCCACGGCCCCTCTCTTCTGAAGTGAAGGGCCTGTTAAGTTTTCAAAGCCTCGTCGTCAGTCTTAGTAAAATATATCGACTTTTAAACATAAGTTACAGGATATGTATGCTATGTATAATGTCATTTAAAAGCAATTTTATTTTCAAGCTAAGTCAAGTTACCGTGTTGAACAGTGCACTATGTACTGCTGGCAGAAACCAGCACTACATAGCCAACACAAGGAGAAGTTTCCTTCCGTTTTTGGTGGTACTGCAAGATTTGAACAAAGAGGAAACTAAGTGCAAAGAACCAAAATGCTAAGAAAAGCAGCATTACTGCAAGTTGAGTGGAAAAGATGGAAGTGAATATCACAGAAGTGTAATTATTTGGTTCCAGTGTTTTACTGTAATCCCCCTCTTTTTGTCTTTCATTAGTGAAAAGCTGTATAAAAGGACCAATTGTTTGACTTCTATCAATGAGGACATAACTGGACATTATGAGCTTTCATACTTTTAAACATGAATCAAGCAACGGAAGCCACTGGAGAGTTATGGCAATGTGGCCAGAATGTCAAAGCTCACGCTGGGAATGCATAATCCTTCATTTCAGCGAGGAAGACGAGTCAATCTCTCAACAATGCGGTAAGGCAAAGGAACGTCAAAAATTAGCAGCATTTCTTCTTAAATCCTTAATCAAAAAAGAATCAGATTATTTCAGATTTAACATAACCAGCAAATTATTTTAATCCGTTTTTGTATTTGCTTGGCCAAAAAAAAAAAAAGTCAGCTTCCGACACAAGGTGGCTAAGCTACAGCGGAAGTCCTCCCGACACTGGCTGAGTTCAGACAGTGACGGGACGTAGGATGCAGCACTGACGGGGGTGAATGTAAAGGAGAAACAAATGAAAGGACTTAACGTCAAAAGCAGATCTCAATTTTAAACAGAAAGACTATTGAGGACGAAACAAAAGAATCACATTTCATCTGTACAGCAATTAAATAAAACTAAACAAAACAAAAAAATCAGTAGTTTACACCCTAATTCTCAGTTGAGAACAGTACTTTCATTATTTAACTTAAACTCCATGATACTCCAACGTCCCCCCGGCCTCACCCCAATAATAACGTCTAGCCTTAAACGCTGTAGACACAGCAACAATATATTACATGACACGTTCCTGTAGTCTTAATACAACTTCATGCACTGACATCATTCCTATATCCCCATCTCTTCTGTAACATTTCAATAGAAACGTTGAAAACTTTGAGAATTATGAGGTTCCAGTTAAAAGACAAATGAAACCTTGTAATCCGGAGCCTGTTGTGCTGTTGAGTTCCAGTTATCACATTTGTGTTTTCTACAGCGACAAAAAAAAAATCTCTTCAAGTATCATGGCTGAAGACTTTACAGCTGATCTCAGTTTACATTATTATTTAGTCTCTCATTCACACACACACACACACATCACCACGAGAGTCACAAGTTGGAGTAGGCGTTCAATCCTCCTGTGATTTCAGGACATTCGCTTCAGTATAAAGGGTAGTTGGGGGCTGTACACAGAACATTGTGACTGAGTGTGATCGTGGTCAGAGACAGAGAGAGACGATCTGTTTCCTCAGAGAGTTTTGTTGAGGGAAAAAGTAACTTCTCTCTGCAGATGCTTTAGGGAGATCTTTGGAGACGCCATCTTTGGGGAAAATGGCTACGGCGGTGCTCTTCTGTCGCAGGAGGGGTGAGAAAGTAAACCTTCTGGAAAGGGTCTGGCTGTGATGCTGCGAGTCCTTCCTTGTGTTTCAGTCCAACAGCTCCGTGTTTACCTCTCTCTCTGGCCATCTCACTTCCTGTCTCTCTGGGTGTGGGATCATCTCAGGTCTAACAGGGCATCAGGCAACATCTGAACAACAAAGAAAACGGTCAGCTGCTATGAAGGTGAACTAAAAAAAAGGATCAAGAAAGTCTCTACTTCATAAATAAAACATGCTGCTTGGCTTGTCCTTGTGCTTAACCACCAGTTGTGATTAATAATACATGTGCTGCCGAATGTTGGGTCACTAATATAGACTGAAGACTGATGAAGACTTGTACTGTGCTAAAGCTAGTTAATCCAGTCCATCAATGTTACATAAACTGCATCATCTCTTGTACTAATTACTTAACTACTAGGATGATTGTAGTACTGCCAAATGTAGGGCTGGGCTATATGGCCAAAAGCATCTATCACGATATAATATAGGTAATTTCATATCTCGATAACGATAAATATCAGGATATATCAGGTTTTCTGGTAATTTAATAAATAAACAATCTATACTTGACAAATGAAAAGTATTGACTATTTTCTCTTTTAATTAAGAACTTTAGTGCAAAGAATTTTAGAGAAACAAAATATTTCCAGCTACACACTGACTATGTTTACATGCATGCACACAAATACAGAGTGATCAGATGAAGACAATAATTTGATTTAATTAAGTTTGATTAGATTTTCTGAGAAATTTAAGTTAAAATGTGCTTATCAATTTAGACAAGAGACATGAGAGAGGCAGATGTTTTTATAAAAAAAGGTAAAAATCGATGCAGCAGGGGCCGAGATATTATCATTTTTAGTCACTAGTATGCGTCAAGCTCTAAAAACGTGGAATCCTACATTTCCCATAATGCAACTCAATAGCATTAGACCCTCCCTGTCTGGTTAATGCCTTTAAAAAAAACTCCATGCCACAAGTTTGCAACGTACATTTTCTGGCAAAACATTTTGAAGTCTCAATCCAAGATAACCCTGATGACATCACTATGACACCATCATCAGATTTAATATGTAGGATGATCACACTAAAAGCTAGCTGGGATGAAATATATCAAGACAATAAAGTGGAGAAGAAAAGGTGTAGTACATGATGACAAAACGAAAGAACGAGGGGCAAAGCAGAAAGAGGATGCTTATTGACCTGCTCCCTGCTGGGCTGAGATATCCTCCATTCCACTTAGAGGCTTTAGGAGACCGTTCTCCCTGAAGGCTAAGACAGGAACTCTCTCTTCCTCCTGCTGCTGCTGCTGCTGCTCCTCTCCTTCAGGAGGAGACAACCTGGGATGTGAAGGCAGTACAATCACCTCTTCAAACTCCCCGTTCTCCCTGGAAACACAGAGGAAGGAAAGGGAAATGTTACCCTCAAAAAAGTCATAAATGTGACAATCTATACCCCAAAAACACGGTTATATGATATATTATGTTTGCTGTGCCTCTGGTCAGGGTGGCTCATCGCGGTCGTGTTGGGCTCAGGTTGACGACCGTTGCTATTGTGTGTCGGTGACGCCGTCACTGCAGATGGACTAGGAGCGGCAGGGGTCACTGATGATGAGAGAAAAACAACACAGCAGTCAGAAACAGCATCATGGGAACAACTGAAGAGGATATATTTTAAAAAAGGTACAACGGGAAGGTTTATATTCCTGCAAAAGTAACATTTTTCAAAATAAAAGAATGTGCACAGGTATGATTATAGAAAAAGGTAAATGACCTGCATTGTCTCCATTCCTGTTAGGAACAACTTTCTACAGAAGGGAAAGAATAAAAAAAGAGTTAACACTCATAGATTCTTCATGGTTAGTCAGATACCACATTTCTTTTGGCCTTTACCTTCTCTGTTGTGTCTGAACGTCTTGTTCTCTTCATGATCTCCTCCAGACGCTGGTGAAAAAACAGAGCTTTTACATGCACTGCACAGAAGGAATATCATGAAATATCACATATACGTGTGAACAATGTGTCACCTTTTTTCTCTCCAGGCGTTCAGCCTCCTCTTTCTGGAAGTGCTTCTCTCTCTCCTGCCTCAGTCGCTCCGCCTCTTCCCTCTGTCGAGACTCTTCTTCCTCTTTCTAACACACACAGGGGTTTGATGTTATTGTGAGGTCAACAGATGTCTTGGACGGGTCTGCTAAGTTTAGTCTCCGTCTCTCACCTGTTTCTGGAGTCTCTCTGCCTCCTCTCTCTCTTTCTGAAGCCTCTCTTCCTCCACCTTTCTGTCCTCTTCCTCCTTCCATCTCATCTCCTCCGCCTGACGCTGAGCCTCCTCCTCTCTCTTTGCTCGCTCCTCGGCCTTACGGCGAGCCATCTCCTCTTTCGCTACCCTGTACAGAAGCAGAAATAATGATGATGCAGATTAACACACGAACCTTCAGTATTATCTATCTCTTTGCACACTACTCTGGATCACACGCATGTTCAAAAACAGCACAGCCGGCTTACCTCTGCTGCTCCTCCTGTTGCTTGCGCTCTTCTTCATCTCTCTCCCTCTGCTCGCGGGCCAGGCGTCGATTCTCAGCCAGGATACGACTCGCCTCCTCTGCATCTGTGGTGCCTGCTGAGGGCTTGTGGGCTGAAGGACTGCTAACACTCTCTAGAAGGCATCATAAATGGCATTTTGATCAGTGTATCTTATACAAAAACAATCCAGGCTGCTTGATAATATGGGTGTGAAGAGGGTGGCAACTGACCGCTGGCTGGTGGCGTCTGCTCACTACTGCTCTTGTTCTGACCCAGCGGCTGAGGTCGAGGCTGAGGAGGACTGAGGACCTGCTCTTCTTCCTCCTCTCCTGGGGCTCTGGTGTGTTGGGGGCTCTGTGGTGGGATCTTGAAAGGACGAAGATTTCCAGGGTCCTCCGGCCCCGGAGACTTAAGCTGCTTGGGGGTCGGGGGGCGCCCTATTGGCTTTTGTGGAGGCCTGTGTGCAGGAAGGAAAGCAGCAGTCGGCAACAAAGTACTGACTAAAATAATAATAGTAAATATTTATTTACTTATTTATTCTTTTATTTTTTTCACTTTATATCTTGAAATTTTATTATTTATTATTTTATCTATTCGTCTTCATATTTCCATTTTTTATTTACTTATATATTCTTTTATTTATTCCTCATTATATTTCCACATTTTGTATTTACTTACATATTCTTTTATTTATTCCTTATTGTATTTCTTCATTTTTATTTACTTATTTATTCTTTTATTTTTTCCTCTTTATATTTCCAATTTTTAAAATCAAATTATATATTCTTATATTTAGTCCTTATTATATTTTCACATTTTTTATTTACCTATTTATTCTTTTATTTATTCCTCATTATATTTCCACAACTTTTATTTACTTATATATTCTTTTATTTATTTCTCATTATATTTCCAAATTTATTTATTTACTTATATATTCTTTTATTTATTCCTCTTTATATATTTCAACATTTATTTTCTTATTCTTTTACAGATTTATTCTTTATTATGGCACTCCTCTGCCTCCATACCATAACTCCTTTTTGTCACAAATCTGCTGATGTACCTCATTTTGTCGGCCATCGTGGGTGTGTTCTCCTACCTGCCAGGAGGGGGTGCTGTCACTTTGCTGGTCCTCTTGCCTGAAGAAGAGGAGAGCCTGTTGGGGGGCAAAGTCAGAATGGGAGCCAATGGGAGTGACAGGTTGCTCCAAGACTTCCTGACATTGTCACGGTCCTTCTTCTATTGGTGCAGGAGATGGAGGAGAACAATGAAATAAAAGATTATTCAAAATGTGCAGGAATTTTTTTTCACCTGATCAGGACCCAGGTGAGCCAGAAGCATGTGACTGAAATAGCTCTTAGCTATTGTGTTGCTCTTAGCAACACACAAAGTAATCAAAGGTGAACCAACCCAGGTTGTCCTATTGACAGCCGCAGAAGATGATCAGTAACAGGATTAGACTCAGACGGCCTTCCTTTGGTCGTGCGTAACCTCTGGCACCAAGCCATGACACCATTAAAAAACAAAAACGTTACTGTTTTTACTGTAAAAATCAAACTTTTCTCACGCAGACCGACTGAAAAGGTATTTATCATCTCCCACTTGTTGAGGAGGCAAAAAACCCTCTTTTGCTTTAAAACTAACCTACTGTATCTAGACATTATGGCACATAAGTGGCATCGCTGGTATATCACTGGTGGTATGCTGGATTGGATCTGGATTATGAACCGGTTTGTATGGTTTATGCATGTGTCTCTGGGTCCCTGTGTGGAATATAAAGTACAGAAGATGTCCTCCTTCTAAGATCTAAGACCTTAATGGTATAAGCTGTGACACGGCCGCAGACAGACGGACACTTGGTACAGTAATGCGTGTATGTGTGTGTGTGTGTGTGTGTGTGTGTAAGGAGCAGAGACACACAGGTACTCTGATAAATTGTGTCCGACTGATCTGGGGCATCATCAGTTTGAAAAAGTTGAACTAGAAGAAGAGGAGCAAATAAGCAGTGAATCATTTATGTGCGTGAGTAATAGTAAGACACCAAAAATGAATAGAAAATGCACCCCCGTTGTGCATGCACAAGCTCAAGATGATACATTTTATAGCAAATAGATTCAAGTATTATAAGAAAAAAAGTTTTTTTTTTTCCATCACATAAACACACAAGCACTTAGCATTTGTCACAGCTTACATTTCTGATAATATTGCAACTGTCTTATGTATTGAGAACCCATATTGTTCTAGATAGTCAGTCAAACACCGGTGCAGGTTGATGACATAACCCACCTGCGTGGTGCCGGTGGTCCTCCTGCGAGCGGTCGTGGCAGAAGACGAGAGCGTCCCCCTACTGAGGTTCCTCTCCTGGCTGCGACAGTGAGGGAGCGGCTGGGCCTGCAGGGCTTTGAAGGACATGGAGCCCATGGGGTGGCAGGACACTGAGCGAGGACAAACAGGCATGGCTACGGTGATGTACGAGGCGGGAGTACGGAGGGTTTTTCGAGGAAGGTATGGAGCAGGGCAGTGTGAGGGTGTAAAGAGCAAAGGTTTGAAAAACAGGAACAAGGAGCGAGAGATCAGATAAGAGAGGAAGGATGTTAGATGAGTTAATGAAGAGAAGGTGTGAGTTTGGAAAGACCGGCGGAGGATTGAGAGGAATGAAAGAGATGTTTGGTGGAAACAGAGAAGAACAAATAAAGAAGGTATTAGTACTACTGACTGAAAGCAAAACTGCTAATATACCACAACCATCATTCATTTCTTTAACCATGTTAAAGAAATGAATGTTACACATTTAAAAGAAGCATTTAGTAGGGCTGATTGGCCAGGTAGTCCAGCAATAATTAAAGTTGATCTCACACCAATTGCATTTTACTTGTATCGTACCCATCAAGGGGTCCTCTTTGACATACAGAAAGTGTTAATGAATAATCCTGAAATCCGTGAAATTACAAATAATAATAATTTCATATTTGAGGGGGTTACAATAAGACATGGGCAGTATTTCTGTTACTTGTATTTCCTTTTGTTTCAATTTGTGTAAAGTTGAACCACATTTTTATGTAAAAGGGTGGTGGACTAAGGGTGGTGATTAAGAAAAGGAAAAACTGTGACACCTTTTACAAACACAACGCAATATGGAAAATGTTCCATTCACTTTGTGGTATTACACTATACGAGTGGTTTGGCGAACCAGTCCCTCCTCTAACAAGTGACAGTGTTGGAAGCACCACTACTTTGAAAGCCATTCAGTCAGAATAAACTATTTCTTATGGATGCATTAGACCCGACACTACACAGAGGAAGTGAGCATGCAGAGAAATACACAAAACACAAGAAGTGCACCTTCACACGCTAGAAAATGTTGAATGTTAAAAGTGTGTAGAGTAGAGGAAAGCAACAGAAGATGCTGTGTGCGAGTAGATGAGTTCTTGCGTATGTGAGCGTAAGAGAGCGTGTGATTATTAATAAAACACACAAAAAATAAAGAAAAACACGGCAACAACAAGGGTGTGTCAAAACATCGATCCGGACCGACATATTCAATGATCAAGGATCCAATATCATTGACGCAAAGTGAAAACATTGAAACGCATCATCTTTAGGATACGCCTTTATTTTGAAATACCCAAATTTGCATCTCCTTCCTACAGAGCCTAGTGATAAAATTGTCAAATCATATTTTTGTTGCCTTTTGTAAGTTGATATAAATGTAACTGATTGTTTTAAATGGGCACATGATATCGTCTCATATCAGATCGAAGGCCCCTGAATCGAATCGAAAATGTATCGTGGTAGACTTTGTGATATCAGCAAACATCGTATTGTTGTTCGAAGACACGATATAATATTGTATCGTGATGAAACTTGTGATTTACACCCTGACAACAAGATGTAGTAAAAGGTCAGGAACAGTTAAACAAACCCACTATTCATCATTTTGGGCCATCAAAAAAGATTAAATGAATTGACCTCTTATTGACTGTATGGGCTCTCGGTCGCACAGCATCTCTTTAATATTTTATATTTCAGCATAGGGCATCACAAAGACGCTATATCTATAGGAGAATACTTCCTGAACAGCTTACTTGTTCAGACGTGTGTGTGTGTGTGTGTGTGTGTGTGTGAGCTTTGAGTGCCTGATACAGACTGGTGAAAGAAGTTTCAGACGGTGTAATGCTTTAAGTCTGGCCAAATCTGATTAAGATCCGAAACTGTTCTGGTCAAGAGGCCAAAACATAAAACAGCGTTAATGCTTCTATAGCACAAAGAGCTGGGATTCCCAGTTTCCCCAACATCCTCTATTTTACTCACTATTGACCATAAGAGCCAGGACGGCATCTTTCATCCGGGATATGTGTATATTACCTGTTTGATCTCCAGACAGACTCATGGCGCTGCGGCTGCGAGCCAGGTAGGAGTGCGTTGGCTGCTGCAGGCGGTTCACCACGTTGCTCTCCCACGTCGTCAACGGAAGGCGGCGCAGGCCTGAGCGCACACACACACACACACGTAACATTTTAGGTTTGATAACAACTTAAACTAACGCCCACTGATTAGCCTAAGCGATCAGTCAAAGCATATTATAAATTATGTGTGATTACGGTGTTACTCATTCCTTCCCTCGCACTCGTAGGTGAGAGCTTAAGTGAAGTCATCAACATGCACAGGCTACTATGTTACACCTACACCTGCATGCACCAGTATGTTAATTATGAGGGAAGCAAACAGCCTGGAGTGGAGTGCAAACCAAGAGCAAACACAGGGAGGAGAGCATTCAAATAAACTACAGAACAAAGGACATATTTAATCTGCATTTTAAGAAAACTGTCTTTACTTAAACTTCAAGAAATATATGAATTCATTTGGCAAAGAGTTCAAGAAGTGCTGAAAGCTTTTATTGGAGTAAGATAAGTTACGTATTTGGCCATGCAGTCTTTGGTACCTGGGTAAGGAATGTTGGCATATTGTACATAATGTGTAGCGTATTAAGCAGAAGAGGACAATGCAATAATTTTTTGCAACAAACAAATTAATCTCCATGATGACCTGATTTGCCACTTAAAAAGAGACAAAGGACAGATTATCAGGCAAAACATGCAGGGCTGCTCGCTCTGATAAGGAAGCAGAGTACAAGGTTGCAGGTTTCAGGCTGAGGGGCAAAGATACAACTGGGCTGGAAACTGTGCAAAGGAACCTGCGCCGCTAATCTACACCGCACTGTGTTCAAGCAATGAAACAGTTTCAGAGTTACACTCAAGAAATGTGTGATGCTTCTCACAGTGGCCGGTTGAATGTGTAGAGTTCGACTTGGCGGCATTGAACTTGGCATGCGATTACATTTTACGTCTATAAGTATGTGCACGTCTGATTGTTGAAATGTTGGGTGTTTGATTTTTTTACGCTGGGATAAAAACAGAGTACAGTGTTCCCACAAAAACAAAAAGATTATCCGACAGAGGATTAGAGAAAGGGGTCACGCTAGAGGGATGGTGGGGGGAATCTTGATCCTCTGATGAAACAAAACACAGAGAAGTGCAAACACATGTACATATACAGTATAGTACATGCCATTTGATGATTGTCTTGTAAATATTGCAGATCATATTAATCTGTAAAGTAGGACTTCTTCTAAATTCTTTACTCAGCTATCAAATGTCATCCAGGTTCAAAGATACTGTACAAAGAAGCATTTACAGATGAAAAAATGCATGTAGGAAGAGAGGGATTGTACAGCAACATGTATCACTAATATCAATGTACACAAGGTAATCACAACTTTCTGTTTGGAATTCCTCAACAGTTTCCAGCCCATGATCTTTTTTGGCTTTGCAACATAGTGCGTAACATATAAAATGTGGGACCAAGCTGTAAAAAGTTCCCAGAAGACACCTGTGTTTTTGTGCTGGGTGGTCGTTCCCTGGTGTAGGCGGGATTTGGACTGAGCTTTGCTAATGACAGGGGAGGAGGCTGTTCTCATCTGTAAGCCTGTCAGCAACATATAAACATCAAAGAATACATGATCTAACGGTTAAATTAGCACTTTATGTATATATATATAAACAGTACATACTTAAAGAACAGTTTGACATTTTGAAAATTGTGCTTTGCATTCACTTTCTGGCTGAAAGTTATATGAGGAGATCAGGACCACTCCTATATCTGTCCGTTGAATATGAAGATACAGTTGGGCTGGGCAATATGACGATAAAAGTCTATTGTATATATTTTTGGATTGTTTCTATAGCGATATAGGCTAGGCCTATATTTATTTATTTATTTCTCTATAATGTCACTTAAAACTGATTTGCAGTCTTTTGCACTCAAGTTCTTAAAATGACAAAATACTAAAAATAGGCTATACCGTGTGGTTAATTCATATAGACTATGTATTCATTGAATTACCAGAAAACACGTCATTATGGAGATATGAAATGACCTATATCGCAATAGAAGATTTTGGCCATAAGATACAGCCAGCAGCGTGTTAGCTTAGCCTAGCATATAGACTGAAAAAAAGTGGGAATCAGCTAGCCTGGTTCTGTCCCAAGGTAACAGAATAAACCTACCAGCACCTCTAAAACATACTGATTATGACATTATATCTTGTTTGTTTAAGACGTACAAAAGCCTAAGTGTAAAAAATTATGAAAAGTAGGAGTTTAAGGGGGTTTATGTGCCAGACTATTTCTTGTCTGGACGCAGTGACTTTCAAGACAAGACTCTCATAAAACCACAACTTGTCATTGATACACTTATACAGATTAAACAAACAAGATATAACGTGTTAATCAGCGAGCTTTAGAGGCTGACTTTGTTACATTCGCATGGAGAGAGTCTGTTTCCCCCCCGTTTCCAGTCTTTATGTTCAGTTTAGCTGAGCTATCTGAATGTAGCTTCATATTAAATTGTAAAGATATGAGAGTGGCACCGATCTCTTCATCTAATTCTCAGAGAGAAAGTGAACAAGTGTATTCCCCAAAATGTTGAACTATTTTTTAAATATAGAAATCTGTTTTTTGTCCGTATCAAAAGTCACCATACTATACCCCCAGTTAGTAAATAAAAGAAAACAACAATGAGCGTATAGACTGTCACAACAAACACAAATGACATAAGACATGACAGCCAAAGGCAGTGGATACCGAAATGAACAATATGTGTGTTCAAGTTCATGTTCATTACCTCGATCTGGTGAGTGTAGGAGTGTGGCAGAGGAGTAGGAGAGGCGCTTGGTAATAACGGGGTCTGTGTGTTTGGATAAATTCATTGTGGACACTGACCGCCTGTCAGCATCTAGAGACAAAGAAGAAACATGATAAAAGCAAATGAATGAAAAGTATTGAAAAGGTGGACTTGAAGGACAGAGAATGGGGGGGGAGAAAGAGAGAGCTCTCTTTGAAGGGTTACTCTAGTCTAGACTGGTTAAATCGGGTTGGATACGAAAAAACTACCAACATGTCGCTAAAGGGGGAAAAAAAAAGATTAGAAAATGAATTAGTGCTAAATGGGTCTTACGTAATCTAGAAATGGAGCTAAAATGAATGAATGATCCTGTTCAAGTTACAAACTGGATTGCTACTTGGAAATAAAACACACACTAATCGTGCCATTCACATTGGCCTACATTTACACTACTAATGCCAGCGGTGCTATAACGGTGCTGTGCAGTAACAGCGCTAGAGCCAGCGGTCTACTGTAACACTGGCTGGCTAACTGTGCTTTAATATTCACATTGGGAGGTCACTCCGTATCTGCGGTAGAGACTGAAAGCACCCTGCATGTGCTCCAGTCCAGCAAGGTCGAGTGGATAGAGGAAAGCCGACTCGACAAAACCTGGACCAGGAGGGGAAAAAGGACAATGGCAGAGAAACAAAAGAGCAGAGAGGAGATCCGAGAGCGAGGGTAAGAGAGAGAGAGAGAGAGAGAGAGAGAGAGAGAGAGAGAGAGAAAGTGAGTCAGAGAGAGGTTGAGAATAAGGGAAAGAGAGAGAGAGAGAGAGGGAGGGAGGGGCAGAGCAGGGTGTGAGTCAGCAGTAACAACAGAGGGCAGGGGATCTGCAAAGTTCAAATATAAACATGGCAGAACAATACTGACACGCAGAGGCAGGCAGACATATTTACACAAGAGACGCACTGTCGGACATCACGGAGATGAGATCTCAAACGTATTCAATAAACCTGAAAGCACTGAGACTTTAGTGTGTAGTTGCGTGATGAGTGAAAGTACCGGCTGGCGTGCTGGGAGTGTTTGTGTGCATTGCTCCTCCCCAAGACCACCGGTTGGGCTTCTGTTTGGTCCTCTGGCTCCTCTCCAACGTCCGACGGATCACCGCCTCGTGACGAGTCTTCAATCACGGAAACAACAATACATAATCAGCATTAAAACATGCAAATACTAGCTGCAGGACTGGAACAATTTTCGCTCTGAATGGACTCTTGCGGTGTGTTATGTTTGGTCCACGACAATGAAGTGTGTTTTGTGCAAACAAGTTGTACAAGTGCATGGCAGATAAAATCTAAATCGCGATTAAGCAACAGGCTCAAAATGAAAGCAAAACCGCTTGGTTTAGGCCAAACTTGTCCTAAGAATTTGTGGTACCCAGGAAGTAAAGACATTTTCTCATGTATTTTCCAAAGGTCATTTACAAATGTGCTGTAATAGTTTGTGTAAATATTTTTTTGCAGCATTTTTCCTTTATTTGATATCAGGCAGACAGTAGAGACAGTTTTTCCTTCGGGGAAGATATGATGTTGTTGCAAAGTCATCAGCATGTGCTGCCTCAGAATCATGTTGTGGATCTCTGACTCATCAGTGTCCCAGTGTTCATTAAATCAATAACCTAATTAGAGCCTGATCTCACTGTAGAGCGTGTACCATTAACGCTGAGTCCTTACTGCAGTGGTCCGGGTTCGAGACCAGCCAAGGGCTCTTTGCTGTATGTCAACCCAATTTATTTATCTATATTGTATTTTATTGTATTTTATTATTACTGTTTGACTGTATTTTTTTGTTGTGAAGCACTTTGTAACATTGTTAGAAAAGTGCTATACAAATAAAGTTTATTATTATTATTATTATTATTATTATTATTATTAATAATAATGAAGCAGGAATGCTAAAAAAAAATCCCAACTTTTCACTTTAAATATATATTTTTTTATTATTTTTATTTTTGTTTTCCATGAGACAATACAGTTTTAAGGATTATTTTTTCTTTTTGTACCTTGGCGGTAAATTCTGAGGATATTTTCTTTCCATCAAGAAAGCAGCAGTGAGACAGTATTGTTTGTTTTGGGGCATGTTTTTGCTTGACTGACAGAGGGCCTCAGCTTATGACATTCAGCCATGGTGATTTCCATGTGCTCTTCTCTGCTCATCAACCAGCCATGACATTTAGCCTTTGACAAGATATGTATTTTATAGCTTCAATAACTTCTGAAATCAAACTCAAATGAAAAACTTCATATCAGAAATCTATGAGTGACATTGCAACACATTACGTCCATGTTTCCCTGCAGCAGCTCACAGTGTGTGTGTGTAAAAAAATGGGAATAAATTAGGGTTAGGAGATAGGAGTAAAGTTCAAACTCCAACTAACTAAAGAAGGAGGGGGCATAGAGCGTGTAAATGGTTCACTAAACACTGATATTTATTAGCCTGTTCATGAGGAGTATTATGTTGCACTTGTAGAGAGGGTGTGCATGTGTGTTTAGGTGAAGAGTGAATGTAGAGGTGTGTACAGGGCTATTCGTGTCAGACCTTGTCTTCCTCCATTTTCTGCCGTCGTTTCTCCTCCACGGCGGCCCGTCTCTTGTCCTCCTTCACCCTCTGCTCCTCCAGCCTCCTCCTCCTCTCCTCCAGCTGCTTCTCATAGTGCTGCCTGGCTCGCTCCTCACGTGCCTGCCACTGGGCCTCCTTGATAGCTGAGGCGTAGTGCATACACACAGTTAATAATGATTTGATGCACATGCATTAGTGTGTTCATATTTCCAACATGTATGCAAACACACACCAAACCACATGCACAAACACACACACACACACACACACACACACACACACACACAGGCTTATAGCAGCAGTGTGATGGGTCAGCTGTAGATCATGTGACTAGGCTTTAGCTCTCGACACAAAGCAAATCCCTCTGCCCCTCAGCTGGGGCCAGAGGTATGACCACTGAACACAAACACACTTTAGTAATAAAAACATACACACGGCACTGGCTTCCTGAAACCCATCTGTCACCCACACGCTCAACACACACAAAAACACACATTCAAAACACCAGCCTTCCCTAAACCCTGTGCCATGGCCGGACCCATTATGTAACATTGGTGCCATGGCAACGGGGGGTGCCTGGCTTCAGCCTAGACTTTATGTAACGACCAGAGAAACGGGCACTTCACCACAGCTACCAACCGAGTTCAGTCATGATATGTTGCGGGAAAAGGATGCATTTAAAGCCTCCTGCACACTAATGTACAGTCTACACACACACACACAGTTAAAGAATACACACCATTCTGTTTCTCACGCTCCCCCCGGCGCTCACGGGCTAACCTCTGTCTCTCGTCGATCTTGTTGTAGAGCAACGAGTCTGCAACACAAACAAATGTTAAACCAGCACAGTAAAACTACTGTACAACTGGGTTTGTATTATGTCTCATAATAATTGCATGCCAGTGTGACGTACCTGTTTTGGTGCCAGCATTGTTACTGGGGCTGATGCTGGTGGTGGTGCGAGTCGAGGGTGGTGTGGGGGTGGGGGTCAAGGTGGGAGTGTAGGTCTGCCCGGAGCCAGAGGAGCCTGGGCGGTTGGCTGAAGATGCTCTACCATCCTCCGATGTGTACTGGGAGTAAGACGCTGGAAAAGAGAGACAAACCAGACAAAGTGTCAATAGCAAAAACTTTGCAAAAAAAGAGACACCGAGAGACGAAACGAGAAGAGACAGAAAGAGAGAAAGACAAGAGAATTGTACGTTAGGTAACTCCAACACAAAATCTGTATTCATCCATAGCTGTAATAAATGTTTAACATTCAGCAGCATCTCTATAGCATCTATCCTCCTTGGGGAAAATCAAGAATAGCTACTGCAGTGTGTCCATAACAAACTGCCTTTTAGCACACAAACATGTCAAACACTCAAGTCTTGAATGCCTCATAAATCAACTTCCATTGATGCACTTCCAGAACGGCTGAGGAGTTACAGCTTCCCCACCTTGTAACAATACACTCACAGAAAGAAAACGTAGCCAGCATCTTTACTAACACAGGGACACAATGTAAATCAATACAATACAACCACAGTGTGAAAGACAATGCTGTAGTGTAGTCAAGTATGTAACAACATGATAAGACTACCAAAATACACTCCAGTTGATGCTAATGTAAGAGGTTTATGATACTATTCTTTGTGACTTAGACCTTTGGCCTGTCAGAAGTGGGTCATTTGAGTGTGATCGCACACATGCTGTAGTAATGTATGGTCAAAACATAGAGTAGCAGCGATGGTGATGTATGTATGAAAACAAGCAAAAGTGAGAAAAACAGTATGCAAAGATCACTTAACAAGGTGGTGCTCAAATAAAGTAGTCCACCTGCAACCTGACAGTGTGTATGTGCTGCCTTTACAGCACTCTCAAGCTCTAGTTTTGGCAACATTTACAGTAGGACTTCTGCAGTGTGCAGCCTGAGAGGAAACAAAACAGGGTAAAAGAATATATACTGTGCTCCCTGTTTTCTCAGATGTTCCCAGTGTGTTGCAGTGTTTCCTCTCAGCCCATAGCTAGGCTATTGATTAATGGCACTATCTGGCTCAGGGTGACTCAGCGTTTTCATGTCAGCCTCCTGGACACAGATAGACACAGAGCTTGCTGGGCCTCATGCACAAGCAGATGAGCCAAATGTTCCAAAATGACAACACGCACACGCCTTAGTGATTTGGGGTAAAAAGCTAATTAGTCAAGGATCCAAAGACAAACAGCATTTGGGTAGTAACTAATTAACTAAAAGAATTGTATACTGCATGCAGAGGTACTGTGGGTGAGCAAAATAACTGTTCCAACACCTCCTTTGTGTGTGTGAGTGTTGTGAAGAGTGAGAGTCTCCACAGAGACCAATCTGTCCCAGAAAGTCGGAGCCTGAATTAAATCCGTCGCCCTGACCCAGACTAAACTCCAACACACGGACTCTACCTGAAATAGCACAAGCTACACACACTATCTTACATTTCCCTCTCCTTCCCTTCTCTACATGGTTTCTTTATCTCTTCACTTCAAAGACATGTTAGCTCAGTGGGGTAATTAATGATGCCGGTCGGAAGAGAGGAGCAAAGTACAAGTTTCATATCTGCTACTAGTGGACTCTTAACACCCTGATGAACAAGTTCAAGTTTCACTTTGCATTTAAATGTAACAACTAAAACTTCAACTTCATCCTCCTTTGCATAATTGAATGCTACCTGAACAACTGATGTATGATCAGACTAGTCTGAGTGATATTTCTGCAACTACAGTATGACGCTAAAGTGTAATCAGGCATAAAAGACTGAGAACAACTGCACTGAGCCATGTGTTATACTGTATACTATATGTATTAAAGCTAAATTGTATGTGTTCAATACACATAAAGTATAATATCTGCACAGTAGGGCTGCAAATGACGATTATTTTCATTGTCAATTAATCTGTCGATCATTTTCTCGATTAATCGATGAGTTGTTTGGTCTATAAAATGCCAGAAAATGGTGAATTAGATATTCAGTTTACTGTCATAGAGGAGTAAAGAAACCAGAAAATAGTCACATTTAAGAATTCATTCAAATCCATCATGGACTTTTGGAGTAATCCTGCTAACAGACAGACTGACAGACAAACCAACGCCGGTGAAAACATAACCTCCTTGGCCCAAGGCGGAGGTAATTATTGAAATAGTTAGCAATAAATTTAATAGTTAACAAGATGCCTGAACTAATCAATTAATAATTGCAGCTCTACTGCACAGTTATGGAGAGTATGAAACTATTTTTTCATTTAGTCATACAGTGCTGAGCAGTTTTTTGAGTTTACTGGACCCAAAAAAAGGCAAAAAAAGGAGATCATTTTCACTTATTTCTACACTTTCTGGTTTGTGATGCGCCACTTTGCAGACAATGTTATGAATCTAAACTGCCAATGCCGTCTCCACCCTAACCCATTGAGATATTTTACTGTAATTCACAAAAGGACATGCTGGACAAAGACATGAGGTCATAGCTGCAGAGGTGTATTACATTTTGCAGTCTATGGGACATCCACAGAGGTGTGTACACAAGTATTAACAGGTCTACCCTGCCTCTGGTGCACCAGCCTTGGAACTGGTTTCATAATGGCTATTGTTATGACAGGAAAGGCTGGGCTGGGCCAGGTTATAATAATGTCTAGTAGTCAATGCATTCCTTCCCCTCAAGTGATTTTCCTTAAGCTAAAGATTAGCTCATTGAGAGAGGAGTATAAAGTGCTGCAGACAAATACTACACTGGAGATTTGTGAATGGCTTTTAGGTGCCATAAGCAACTTCCGCCAGGAGGTCATATGACTATACATTTGCATCAAAAAAGACATAATGGTATAAAATAAGGAGCTCTTTCCATTTGTGGAAGTTAACTTCTAGTGACTGCTGAAGTGGGCCTTCTGACAAGCAGAGTGGGACACTCCACAATAAGCCAGCGTTGACAGGACTAAGAGCAGAACCACTTTCCTCAATTTGACGGCTTGAACTGGAGCACTTCACTGAAAAGTGCTGGGAACGCTTTGAACCAACAACACTGACTGGTCAAAATGAAGAAAAAAAATGTGTTCCATTTACAATGAATGATAATTAGCAAATTCATAACACATGACACTGTTATTAGAACAGTAGAATGCATGCATCCAGCACTGAAATGATTCATGATTGATCAATAAAATCTATATACCCACTCCCACAGCTGCAAATGATTCTTATGGGAAATTTGTATCTCTACAGCAGGAAGACGTAATCAAGATAAACAGAGTATACAAATGACTAACAAAGACGAATAGCAATGAAAGCAGGTGTGTTTCTCAAAGCATAAATAGAGTACAGTAGGTGTGCATGACACAGTGAGGCCCATATTTACATACTCTAATATTTTACCAATGCAATTTGAATAACAGCCAGATGTCAAAGTACTTATCAAAATATTTGCAAATGTGGCACACGCTATGTTTTGTGACGAAGCAGTTAATGGATGTCGAATGATGCCATGTAAGAGGTGTGCGTGTTTTGCATGTGTGTGTATGATACAACACTAGCCCTGTGATGCATGGACACATACTACAATACAAAAAAGAAAAAAGTGTGTGCCGTAAACCTAAAATTCAGTTGTCTACACCAATCTGCCTATACCTAAAGGTCATATCCATATTAAATTTTTATACTCTGACTTCTCACCGATAACTCTACAGCCAGTCCAGCTTTGCTCTGCTACACACATTACGGAGTTCGACTGAAGAAAACAAGGCCTGATGCAGCAGCAGTCTCATTTTGACTGAACTTAAAATAAATGTCTAGACAGAGACCAACAAATAAATAGAAAGCTATGAACTGCGGTCAGCGTGCCTATAAGGAGAGGTCATCTGAGGTCAAGGGACATCCTGTGGCTCAGAGTTGCAGATGAGAGCAGTGTAGGGTTTTAGCTTGGGTATACCATTACCCTAAAGAGGTAGTGACTTAAACAAAGCCTTATAAAGCGAGAGACTAGAAAAAAGTACACAGAGATAAAGGCTTTCAATGCAGTGCTCAACTACACTTTGAAAATTAATTACTAACCTAATTGTTCTATATCATCTTTTGATCCATCTGCCTTCACATCCCATCCTACATCATGTTATATGCACCGGCAAAATGGTGTATTTATGACCAAAACCTGTGTGTTTTTACACAATAGTTAATGGTCTCCCAATAAAACCATCACATGCAATGCTTTAACAAATATAATGTGGTGGACTTATTACTGGAGCAGTGGTTTCCTCCTCTCGCAGCCTCGTCCATCTGTTGTTGAGGTCATTAAACAAATAAGCCTTGAATAGCAGAAAGTATATTTGCTTGTCTGCACCAGACAGCCATTTAACAGCCTTTATAAAACGCACCAAAGACCACTTTTATTTGGAGCATAGTGCTAGCTCCCAGTGAACCCACAAAGACCCTGAGTGAACATACAAAGACCCTGAACCAGACATATTCTACAGCCATAGATATTTTTAACATTGGACCGTTATTTCAACACAGTGGATTAAAAAAGAACCGATAGCTTCAAGAGTGTTTGGGGTGTGTAAAAATACACATCTCACCTGAAGTGGATGTAAACACAATTAACTTAAAGCTGAATGCCTGTACTTTAACCTTATAGTCATGTTTCATTTCAAATCCGTGTACTGGAGTATAGAGCCAAAACAAAACTGAAAGATACACTAACAGACTGCACTGTACTTGTGTTCATTCCCTACCCTGCACCCTTGTTCAACTCTGTGCCGATATATCAATGAAATATGCCAGGAGTCCTCCTGGGGGATCAAATCGCAAGTCTTTACCTGGAGTTTGGTGCATGATTCCAGGGGTGTCAAAGCCAGGATGGGACCTGTTGAACCCCTGGCTATAGCGTCCCACTCCGACTAGTCAGATCAGAGGGCCAGAATCAACGTTCCTACTTCCTGCAAACATCCTACACAGTGGAAGATAAGCTCAGATCCAAAGTCCATGTTGCAGTGAGAGGGGGACGAAGGAAAAAAGCAAAAAGAAGACGACCGAAAAAAGGGACCACCCAAAACTTGTTTCAAAATAAAAGGGGGAAAGCAGGAAGGGAGTAAAAGAGAGAGAGAGGGGTCAGCTTTGGCCGGTGTCAATGTTGTTGAGAGCCGACTGACTGTGAGACAGGTTGTGGCGACTCTCCAACCCCCATCCTTTTGTCCATGTGTGTGCGTGTTTATGTGTGTAAAAGAGACAGAGAGTGAGACATAGGGAGAGTGCGACTGTTTAATCTGCCCCTCCCTCCCCTAGTGCTGGAGTGTATGAGTGTATGAGTGTGTGCGTGTGTGCGCAGACGCTCCCCCCCCCCGCCCCCACCCAATCTATCTGCGTTCACTGGCAGTCAGATTAAATGGTCAGAGTTTGCGATTAATGCTGTGCTGTCCGGGCCAGTGGGTAGCAGGCGAGCCTGCTGTGTGGCTCCTGCCTCCCCTGCAGCCTGAGAGGATTAGCCTGCTGCTAATGCTAAGCTAAACGCTAAGCTCCAGCCAACATAGGATGCAAAAGGGAGTAGGGGGGGCGGGAGTCCTTCTTTTCTAGCCCCAGGACAGGCAGTCAGGCCTGGATAACAGGTGCCTTCAGAGGAGGGAGCCACTGCGTTTGTTGCACATGGCAGGTGCATGTTTTCATGTCTAGAGTCACTCATGGCATGACAACAAGGGCCATCAATAACAGAAACGGTTGTTGTGAAATAATTTTGCAATCTCTCTTCTACAATATATTTGTTGTAATTATATCATAAACTAGTCATTGATTGATTTGTTTATCATCTAAATTGATATGACTGTGTCAGAGATTAAGAATCACTAAAAAGCACTCAACCAACTGAAATCCACATCAACCAATGTCGATCAAAACTCCATCTCATCTCCAGCTCAGCTCAAAACTACTATTGCTTTTACACCTCGATAGTAGGACTGCACAATTAATTCAGATTTTTATCGAAATCGCAATATGGCCTAGACTGCAGTTTTCAAATCGCAGGAGGAGCAATATTTGTTAAAGAAAACATTTTTTTTTTTGGTACAGATCACCGCAAAAATCACACCACATCAATTTTAATACGTTTTTCAATTAAGAAAAATAAGAATAATGATGTAAAAATGATCATACCCTCTAATATCGTAAATCATCAGTCCAAAAAAATAACAATCAGCTGAGGTTGAACACAGCAAAACAGTCGTACACATAACAAATGAAGGCATATATAAATGTTCGTTGACTATTTAGCCTATATTTGAAATAAAGACAGTATCACCGAATGACTGTCATTTTAAAATATAGACACGTGTCAAGCAGTTACCTGATACTTTGAGATCATGCTCGCTACAGGAGCTCACAGTCATCTCATCCTCCCCTCTTGGTTCTGTTCTCCTCTATTATTTATGGTTTAAGTGATCCGTACATGCTTGCCCCATGAGGGAACTGCAAAACTATTAGTATGAATAGAGAATCACGTCTGACACTAAAAGGAAATGCAATTATTTAGGAATCCGATACACTTTTTTGTTAATTTTATACCATGTACTGTAGCTGTTGCAGACACGACTACTTAAGTTACATGGAGTCGGGTTAGCATAGAGCTGGTATGACAATCATAAAAACTTCATCTTTAAGTCACATTAATATTTGATCACCCTCCTGTCTCCCTGAGTCAAAGAACACACCCTCCCTTAATCAGATCTGTTATACAGGTTCTTCTTTACACCATTTAAAAAAAAATAATGAATGGACATATAAAATGGTGCTACACTAAACTAAACAGTTGCTCCATTGCATCACAATGGTGCCACTGCAAACATCGCCCAGTACTGCAGTGCTGACTTAACATCACTACTTTACGGTATATTGCGTTTTCTGTTTTAAGGACAGCAGCATGCTGCATATTCAGGACCCTGAAAAGCTCAATTGTCTCTCTATATTCTTGTCTTTTGACCCATATTTGCACAAACCACAAATCCAGTGACTGCAAGATTCAGTCTGTAATACTACAATACCCAGAAATACTCATCATATTCACTTATTTTGTTATAGAAGCATATTGCATATTGTATTGCATTACGCATTTAAATGCTCACACAAAGTCTGTCATTGCAGCAATAGCTAACCTCCGCTGTCACCTCTGTCTCGACACGTCAGTGCAGACAAAAGACAAAAACCGGTGCTAACTCATCCAACCATCTTCCCCGTTTTCCAGCTGAACTGTGGATGTGAAACTCTGAATGTTTAATTCAGAGTTTCACCCATAGCCCATAGCCTTCTCCACTACTAATTCTTCAGACCTTAATCCCAAATCAGACAGAAATAGGTTACTGAAACCAACTGTCCCTGGAAATACGACACTATACAGCAGCTCTTCTCAACACTGAATGAAAAGGCATGAAAGTTAATGAATGAATAAGTGAATAAATTAACAACAAAGCAAATCTTTTTTGCTCTCAGATTTTCAAAGCTCTGGAATAAAACCCCAAAACAGGAAGAGACAGTTCAAAATTTGCACATTGATACCTGCTGTGGCTGCAGACGCATGCTGTCCCGTTGACTGACCGCTCTGCTTACTGATGCATTATAACCACATGCACGTGTGAAGTCAACTGCACCTTCACTCTCATATCCTGCCCTTGGGTTGACCCAATCTTGCCTTGTCAGCTGGTTTTCTACACACACACACACTGTGCTTTCTCATCAGACTTGTCAGCCACCTGTCTCCAGATGACTGAGCTTGATGGATTAAGAGGAGTTTTCCTCTGCAAGAGCAAACAGTACACACACACACACACAAGCATCTACTATCAAAGCTCTTGGCACATCATCATTAACATCTTACTAACAAATACACACACACATTTGTATTCAATGCTCCACAAGTTCAGAGTTTTTCAGATTGTCTACTCCTGTGACTGAGACTAGTCGCACATTTCTCTGCCCCTGATGTTTATGCCCTCACACACACACACACACAATAAATGAAACAGTACAAAGTACCAGAGCATGCAAATTCAGTGTGCTCTCCACTTATCACCCCTGTCAGTTTCCGTCTATACCTCTTTTCTTCCTCCTGCGAGCATCTCTCCGTCTCTGCCCTTCCTCTTCCTCATTGATGGTGAAGAGTGCCGGTATGGCTGACCGACTACCTCCCTTCTTCAGCGTCCACTTGCCCCGCGAGCACCCACCTCCACCTCCACCGCAACCGCCACCTCCTCCTTGTCCTCGTCCTTTACAGTCTGGCATCGCCTGCCCTGTTGCTATAGCCCTTGAGCCCGCTGGCTATCTCACCCAGCCCCTGCCCATCCCACCCTGCAGTGGTAGGAGGGTGGGAGGGAGGGGGGGTGCAGGTCAGTGGTGGACGCCAGAGGATGGTGGTGGACGGGGGGGGTCACCCCTAAAAAAAACCTTCTTCTCAGTGAAGATAGCTCACAGCTAATGCTAACAGCTGCTTCCTCTGGCTGCACATTGCTGGTCTGTGACAGCAGGAAGAAGAGAGAAGGAGGTGGAAAAAAACTGAACGAGTAGGACGGACGGATGGAAGAAAATGAAATTACGAAATGTAGAAGATGAGATAAAATGGAGAGAGTTAAAGAAGTTCAGACAGACGATGAGGGTGAAAGAGAGACAAACACAGCTGCCCACTGTGCCATGTAAATACTGCCTACGATGGCAGTGCCAAGCAGAGAGAGACAGAGTGAGAAGAGTGCGACCGAGTCTGAGGATGAGCTCTTGTAGTCTGGCTTAGAAAAGAAGATTTTAATCCACGAGACCGAGTCAGTCGAAAAGCTGGAAAGATTGCACTTCCTCTTGACTCCCCTGACTCCTCAAGAGATGCTGCTGCTGCTGTCACTAGTGTTATACTGCAGCCTCCCTTTTTCCCTCCTCGCCTCTCTCTCTCTCTCTCTCTCTCTCACTGGGCCTGTTCTGCAAACTTGTCAGAAGAATCACATCACACAGGCAGTGACTGTATACTGCACACACACTGGCCCACAGATACACGGTTATCAAGAGGGCAGCGGGGGCTGTTAAAATATTCAGTGCAAATCCAGCGGTGGAAGGTGAGCCGGTACCGGTAAAGGGTTTCCCTGACAACGGCAGCACATGATGCAGTGTGCAGAGCGGAAGCGAGAGAGTAGAGGATAGGCACTCTTTACTGTAATGTACACACACAACTAAGGATGTACGCCTATGCACACACCAAGTGCAAATAATGCGGTGCTGGAGCTGCCTGTGTGGAAGGGGTGTGTTCATAGAGCACATGGTATTATGTCCCCGCCCCATACTCCACTTAAAGAGCCATCAGCTATTTGACATGCCAGGGTGGTACAGTAAATATCGACTTCTTTTCTATTCATGTCCTGCCGGCTCTTTACAGGAACAGCAGGACACAGAAGTAACGATATGAAGATCAATAGTTGTGCTTCACTTTCACCTCATGCACGAACACTGCATGCGCAAAATACACCGGATATGCGAGGATGAGCAATAAAGAGAGATGTGTGAGTATTTTAACCTGTCAGAGACACACAGTATGGCAGGTGCAATGGAAGGGAGGGAGAAATAATAGGGCAATAAAGTGATTGCAGCAGGACACATTTATTGGAGGCCTGTCCAATAACAGTGCAAACATCAGCCGGAACCACCATTACTAGTGACAAGCGCGTGCGCAGGCTTAGCTCACATCTACCAAAAGCAAATACACACGGAGATTAAACAACCAGCGTGACAGCTTGAAATCTTTCTCCAAGATGCCGTGGCTCAAAACCAGCAGGATGACAAAAAACGATTAAAGACTAGGGCTGTCAAAGTTAACGCAGTAATGACGCGTTAATGCAAATTTGTTTTAACGTTACTAATTTCTTTAATGCATTCACGCAACTTGTGACTTTTAGGTTTTTGCAGGCTCAGTTTTAAAGCTAGAGTGAAGACTAGAAACCTAATGAACCCATTGGTATGAACCATGTCATACTAGCTTGTCGCAAAAGAGGTTAAAAAGGTTAAATAACGCTCCAAACTTAGCTACATTTTTGCAAGGAAAAACTGTCATGGCCATTTTCAAAGGGGACCTCAAGATATGTGAATGAAAATGGGTTCTCTGGGTACCCACGAGTCTCCCCTTTACAGACATGCCCACTTTATGATAATCACATGCAGTTTGGGGCAAGTCATAGTCAAGTCAGCACACTGACATACTGACAGCTGTTGTTGTCTGTTGGATTTCAGTTTGCCATGTTATGATTTGAGCATATTTTTTATGCTACATGCAGTACCTGTGAGGGTTTCTGGACGATATTTGTCATTATTTTGTGTTGTTAATTGATTTCCAATAATAAATATATACATACATTTGCATAAAGCAAGCCTATTTCCCCACTCCCATGTTGATACGAGTATTAAATACTTGACAAATCTCCCTTTAAGGTACATTTTGAACAGATAAAAAAGTGTGCAATTAGTTTGCGATTAATTGCGATTAACTATGGACAATCTTGTGATTAATAGATATTTAGATATTTCAATCGATTGACAGCCCTCTAAAAGATACAACCACTGACAGACATGTTGGCTGAAATCCAATTACAGGTGCACTTCTTCTTGTACTTAGCCTTACAGCCCAATAAAGACATTCAGAGCCCAATAAAGACATCCAGAGCAGTGTAATTGTGTAACACAATCAATTCGCAATTCCTTCAAAGTATCTATCATATAAAGGCATTCAGGACTTGCTGCCTCATCTCCTTAGGGAGATCTGTACAGGCTGTACAGATACACATTCATGAAAGAGCAATTTGATCTTTGTCCCCGCAGGATAGAGTAATGCTGTAATCCTATCCTCAGACTTAAACCGGAGAGGCTACACACCCTTCTCACACCTATTGTGAGAGAGAGAGACACACACATACACAGGAATAGATGAAATATGTGGACTATTGTTTGAAACAGATACAGTTAGCAATGCAAGTATATAAGCTCATTGTTACATTTAAATGTAAATATATACAGCAATTGTAGTTGATATGCTCCCTTCACGTGAATGCACGATGTAAATTTAGCTCTAAATATAGTAGTTTAGTACATTTTTAAAATGAAATACTAGATTTTCCTTATTGCTCAGAACACTACTACATGATTTAGAAGCTAAAACATGAATGTTAAGCTTTTGTCACGTACATACTTCTAGTATTTAGATGTGCAGTTTGTCATATAGCAAACAAAATCAGCTGATATAGAAAGAGACATTTAAACTGGTTTTGCCACAGAGTGAGAAAAGACATACAAAGTGTTTTTGTGCAGGCATATTATGGGGCAACTATTCATGGATGGCACAGATTAGAAAATGACAGATTTGAGGACAACATTTGATAATCCTGTCGGACAGTGATCACAACATCAGAGCCATGCAGCCAGCTTCACTGTTTCTCTGTCTAAGGTGCAGTGGTGCGGTGGATTGTTACAGCTCACAGCAGCATGGGAATGTCAGATAAATAATGCATATGGAAGAATTTGTTTATGAATACTAAGATAGCAGCAGGATTGGAAAGCTTGACAGCATTCTGTTACAGAAAATGGATGCAGAGAGTTTGCAGCGGGGTCATATTAGACTAACATAAGCAGGCATTCATGGGAAAACTGAAAGAGGATGATGTGACTAGGGAACAAAGCTGCTATGGTAATGTTAACATGAGTCTTACGAGTCTTATTTTTGTTAGAAATTGACATTAAAAGCTGTATGCTGCTGATTAAACTGCTGGATTAAACAATTTCCTGGTTAAAACATGAATTCCTGGGTTAAACTTGCGTTCTTTCTATCAGATTTACACTAAAAATGTCTTAAAATGGTGTGAAAAGTTGAACTGAAACAACAAAAAAAACACATTTCCGAGTCAAATCTGCAATCTTTAAAATTCTGCATGTTTACACCCCTGGAAAGATAACAGGGCATCTAATGGCAGAGCATTCAGGCACAAGTTTGTGAGGTTATTTTAATAATAAAGACATCTTTGGTAATGTCAACTGGACATAGGGTGACCAGGTGTCCCACTTTACGAGGGACTGCACAGCATTTTTATCCCTTGTCCCAAGTCCCACATATTGAGACGATGTCCCACATTTTCATTGGCTCTAGTTTTCAAAAGAGAAACCACTGCAGGACAGACGCTTTTTTAAAAATCTGGCTTTTATCCAATGTCTGTGAAGAAAGCAGGGAAGGCTGTCATCACGGGGCTGTGTTTGCTTTCCAACTGAGCACACGTGGGTCAAGTGCAGATTAACATTTCACCGTCTTTGCTATACGCTGTGTCCAACGGAGAAAAATTACGAGTCACCGCAAAGTCACAAGCAGATTTAGGCGGAATATGATGGAAACTACCACAAAGAAAAGGAAGAGCAACTACAACAAAAGCTGTGAAACTACTTATAAGTATTTATAAGCTGGTGGAATGTGATTATTACGACATGAAGCGACACAGTTCATGTGAGTCTCACGAGGAACGTTTGGCTCAAAAAGAGATGTGCCGATCAATGGATGCATTCGAGCAAAGCATAGAGATGTTACAAGATGGACAACACCGATCAACATTTTAGTGTTTTATCATATAAATAGAGTCCAGTTTTGAAAAGTAATCCAGTACTGCATTACATAGGAAACAACATCCAATCAGTGATGTCACAGCAGGTGTTTTGCTATTAAAAGCTAATGGAAAACACCTGTTGTGTCATTACTAGCTTGAGATGTGGCCAGAGCGGTGAAACATGCGAATATACTTGTAAATATACTGCACAGAAATGTCCTACCCTTTGTGATTCAGTATTGAATTAACTACAATAAAAGGGATTATCCACAATTGAATGATTTTTGGCAACATCACTGGCAATAAGTGGCCATTGCTTTGATGCTTTGCCCTGAACAGCTAATTATTAGACTGAAAGCAGCTCACACACTGCCAAACACGCCCCCCATTTTATTTTGCTTTTAGGCTTTTATAGAACATTTATTTTACTATGTACAACAACAACAAACAAACAAACAAACACTGGTACAGCTCAGATCAAAAAATGTATATAGGAGGTCATAGGAAATAGTCCATATAGTGCAGGGAAGTCACAGGATATATATGAGTTCATGTTCAAGAGACTCCTTGTGGGATAATGGAAGAGAGATCAGGTCCAATATAATTCAGATAGGGCTGCCAAATACTGTAGAACTGATCTACTTTTGGCATGTAAAATATTGGTAAGATATTTCAAAGGGACCATCTCAAATATGACTTAACGCCAGCCTTGAACAGAGGGTTTCTTATCACTTATAATCCACTGTAATAATATATTTTTTTCTAGCAGCAAATGTAAGTTAAATATGTGTAAAAATGTAATGTTATATAACCTTTTGTTGGCTGCAGTAGTTCTTTTTGTACTTGGGATTCCTAAAATCAAAGACATTGGATTCATTTCTAAATCCTTATGAAATATATTTTCTATTTCAGATAATATTCTAGACCAGTAGGCCTAATTCTACTACTATTACTAGTACTATTACTACTATTTCTACTACTTCTGCTACTATTTGTACTACTATTTGTACTACTGTTAATACTACTATTTCTACTATTACTACTACTATTTCTACTACTATTAATACTACTATTCCTACTATTTCTACTACTATTAATACTACTATTCCTACTATTTCTACTACTATTTCTACTACTATTTCTATTTCTACTATTTCTACTAGTATTTCTATTTCTACTACTACTTCTACTATTTCTAGTACTGTTTCGACGAGTTGACAAAATGTCAGCAACAGGTGTCTTGACAGCAGCAGAAAGGAGCTCGACATGTCTTTCAACAACGACAACAAACAAAGGTAAAACTTTAAAAAACGTGTGTAACTTTAGAGAACAGGTCGTGTTTAATAATAATAAACGTTAAGCAACCGGTTGGGTGAGTCGGTGTGATAGTTAATCCCTCTCCCGTGACCAACCACCGGCTCTTGAGTCTCTCTCTCTCTCT
>CAKAOH010038536.1:0-22311 GCA_916701665.1 Sebastiscus tertius
ACTTCTGCAGCTCCTCCAGACCAACAGAGGTTTCCCGTGTCTTGTGAAGTGACGGGGCTCCGCAGAGAGAAACGTTATCGTCTCCGACCAAAACTCCGGTGTCTCCCCTGTTCCCTCCGGCCGCGGTCGGGAGGCTGAGGCAGGAAAAGCCAACACTAGGATCAGCATTGATTCATGGAGAGACCTTGGTCTGGTCAGCTAACATTACTGCCAAGCAGCTGAAATCTAGAGTGATATTGTGCTTTTAGCTGACGTGTGTCTCCTCACTGTTTTGAGCGATGCTCCTTCATGTCTATGTAGAGCGAGCACAAGCACGAGCAACAGGACGCTGACTTTAGTTGACTTAACGGACACAGGTGTCGCTGTTAACAAGACATTTCTGATTCTTACAAACAGTCTCTTTAAGTGAATTTAGATATGAGTGATTGGTGAAAACCTGCCGCACAGAACCCCACCGAAGGGGCGTGTCCGAAGGGGCGTGTCCGAAGGGGCGTGTCCGATGGTGTGACGTCACTTTGGCCATGCGGATTCTCGCGACCCTCGCGGATGCAGCGAGCGTGAATCATGCTGAAGCCTTCACTAATGTCAAAATTCCACATGAACCTCCGGCTACATCCACACTGATATTATAATGTATATCTCTGTACACATGAGCGTATTAGCACCGATTTAGAAATAAACTGCATCCATACTACCACGCCTGAAAACCCCATATCACATGACCATTCACGTACACTGGGCGTGCACATGCCGGTGTAAACAGGAAGCAGCTTTGTCTTCTCTGCGGTGGGTTGCTTTGTTACAGAAAATACAATGTAGGGAGTATAGATCGCTTCAGTTTAGGTCCATGTTTACTTCCTGTCAGCTGGTTTCATTCATACACACACACACACACACGGAAAAACATTTCAAAACTATGTTAGAACGTTAATTGAACTTTTGTTTGGATTTTTACTTTGGTACTTTGCTCTCCGGCTGGATAGGCTACTTGTGCTGCGTGCACATTGATATCATGAAGGGAAAAAGAAAGTCATTTTCCGGCTCTGTGGCACACACAACAACCCCGCTACCGGGTGAGAGAACGAGGAACCCGACAAAGACGGGCCATTCTGCATGCGCTGCCTGCGCTGCAGAGCAAGCCAAAAACGGCAACGCCTCACCCTCTTTGAGGGAAAGACAGGAGAATTGTCAGCGAGCGACTAAATAGCAAAGCGGTCCGTTTCCTAACTTCAAGTAATAAAGTCAATTAGATGGTAATCTGCATGAGAAATGATGCACAACAACCAAAATTCAGTTCTAATAATCAGGTTTCCACTGTGAAAGGGCGTCAGCAGTGTTTTCAAACGTCTCCGTTTTAGGGGTTCTAAAACGCTGGAGTATAGTGTGGACGCTAGGTGTAAACATAACAAGTTATGATACGTGTCCACAACCTCTGTCCTTTCCACACTCACCATTCATTGTCTGTGTAAGCAGCCGTGCAATGCATTCTGGCAGCGTGGTGGTGCGATTCGAGAGACGGGGGCGTCACGTTGGCCGCTTCTCATTTGAATAAAGTTGAGGTCTAGAGGCTTCTTTATGCAAATCAGGGGCATACGGAGTGACTCACCGCCTCTGGAAACTTAAACTAAATGTTGTCGATCCAAAATAAAAGACAGATTCATCAACTGCGTGGAGTATTTCTCGCATAAACTGTTTTTCAGTCAGTTAGATGGTAATCTGCATGAGAAATGATGCACAACAAGAAAAATTTGGTCATAATAATCATCCGCTTACAGTGATATCAATTTGACCCGGACAGATGTGATCACTAGAAGCGGTTTCCACTGTTAAACGGCATCAGCAGCGTTTTGTTTTAGGGGTTCTAAAACGCGTAGTAGTAGTGCGGACGTTGGGTATTAACGTAGCAAAAGTTATGCGTTAAAGGTCCCATGTCGTGCTCATTGTCAGGTTCATACTTGTATTTTGTGTTTCTACTAGAACATGTTTACATGCTATAATGTTAAAAAAAACTTTATTTTCCTCATACTGTCTGTCTGAATATACCTGTATTTACCCTCTGTCTGAAACGCTCCGTTTTAGTGCATTTCAACGGAATTGCAATGGAATCGTGTTGCTAGGCAACAGTTTGGGTCCATGTTTACTTCCTGTCAGCTGATGTTATTTACATACACTGCAACCAGGAATAAATTGGGACGCATTTAGAATGTTTACGTTTAAAACCGTGTAATGGTCTAAATATTGTAGATTTGTGACATCACAAATGGACAGAAATTCTGACGGCTTGTTTCAAATGCACAGTTTCTGAATACGAGCTGTGTGTATTTCTCCGTATATTGAACGTTTTCATAGTTTAACAGTATTTATATATCACCTGCTTTATAATGTAAAAGACATGAAAATCTCACTTTTTACAATATGGGACCTTTAAAACAAAAGTGTATCAGTGTGGATGAGGCCTCTGCTTCATTAACAGGATTTGAAGATTTCTGTCTGATGTGCAGCTGTTGTAATGTGACTAATGTGCCACATCACAAACACTACAGCTGGGGGGGGTTAAACAAGATGTTTCTGTTTTCAAAACTTCTATAGACGTTGAAATAATCAGATGCACTTTGCAGCTATTTTTAGAATTGTTTAGGCATTTTAACTACCTACAGAAAGAATGCAGCTGAGAAAAACCTACGAATTCTACATGTACAGCCTTTGCAGAGTATTTTGGGACGTCATATTTAATTTATTACATTTAAAGGCCACTAGAGTGGAGATCATGTTGTTTATTTTTAACAGAGGAACTGTTTATACTGCAGACATTTTTTTCATTCCACTTTTCCCAAACATTCCCAAAGATTCCGATCAATATTTTACTGATAAACTGGAAGCGAGGACATGTGATGCTACAGCTGAGAATAATACAGAAGTTATTAGTGTCCTTCAAACATTTCAGGACCTGTGAAGGGCACATTTCCTGTCAGTCTTCAAGCAGCAGCCATGTTTGTTTATTGACCTGAAGTGAATTGACTTCACCTTCTTCACCAGTCCTACCAGACCACTTTAGGTCTGCTGCTTTTATCGAAAACCTTCTAAAAGTTCACCAAATCTTTGGAATTTTAAATGGAAAACATGCAGGGAAAGTTCTTTTTTTTTTCCATGGACAGACAATAACAAACTGTGTCCAGATGTTTAATTTACAGATTTTTGCCCAGAAGGTCTAAACAATGTGGCTGAGCAACTTCCACAATGTCTAACTGGCCCAAACCTTTCCAGACTGTTTATTTGTAAACTTTCCAAGTTTCTCAATTCATTTAATGCACTATTCAGGCCTTTCCAGACCTGTGGAGAAACACGGTTTCATAACGAGGCGTTTAGGGAACCTCAGTGTTTTCGCTTTTTGTCTGTTTTAGTGCTTATCTGTCCTCAGGGGGGCTGAAATCACAGCAGCACCGGGGTGGACGTGAAACCGGACACCTGCAAAAATCTGTTTTTCCCGTTTAGTTTAAAATATCCGACTGATACACAAACGCATCCCTTGATACCCAAAAAACTCACTGGCTGTAAAAAAAAAACGAGTTTTACATAACCCCACTGAACTCACCACAAACTCTCTCATTCACACAGACACACATACCCTCTTCTGAAAAAACAAAAGGATTATAAACAGTGTACAACACCCCCCCCCCCCCCTCCAACCCCCGCCTCCCCCCTTTATTAAACCGTTTTCCCCTGGAAACACTCAGCTAATGTTTTCCAAAACCCTCTTTTTCCTGCCTTCGTCGCTCCGTGCCTCGGGGGCTGAAGGGGTCCGCTCCATATTGTCTTCATTAAAACCGCCGAGCATCGACCTGGTTTGGAAACATGGTGTGTGTTTGAGGAGGAGGAGGAGGAGGAGGCTGCCGACTCCTAAACCACATTCTTTAAATTCCCTGTAAACAAGAGAGAGAGAGAGAGAGAGAGAGAGAGAGAGAGAGAGAGAAATGAGAGGGGTGAGGGGGGGTACATGGGTGAACACACACACATATAAGAACACAAATACATTCACACGAACAAACAGAGGAGGAGGAGGAGGAGGAGCATTCTGATGCTCAGTTTGAACTTCAGCAAGTCGTCTTCACCACCTCTAGATGCCTAAATGCATTGAGTTACTGCCATGTGATTGGCTGATTAGCTATTTGTGTTAACAAGCAATTGAGCAGGTGTGCCTAATAAAGTGGCCGGTGAGTGTATATACACACATACAAATACAGGTTTAGTTTTAGTTTTTATATATTTAGATTTAGTTTGTTTTTGTTTTGGCGACTCCTCTGGTTGCTAAAAGAAGTCTGATTGTATAGAAGTCTTTGAGAAAATGAGCCTCCTTCTCTCTTGATTTATTACCTCAGTAAACATTGTCAACATGAGTTTATGGTCTCAATCTCTAGTTTCAAGTCTTCTTCAATACAGCATGATGTTCATTTAGTAAATGATGGTCCCATTTAGAGTCAGATAGACCATAAAGCAGGGGATGCTTTAGGGCGGGGCTACCTTGTGATTGACAGGTCTCTACCACGGCGTTGTCCAGTCTGGGAGTTGTCAGTGTTTTTTCGTCTTTCAACTTTAACCCTTTCACAGTGTGTTTCCCTTCATGAAAGTTAGTTGTAACATTTTGGTCGCTTAAAAATGCCTTATTCAGCATTAGGTTGTACTTAGCGCCACCTTCTAGTGTCACTTCTGGTTGCAAAGATGGCGACGGCCAAAAACCAAGACGTGATGGCCAACAAACGAGATGCAACTGCCAAAAAACCAAGATGGTGACGGCCAAAAACCAAGATGGTGATGGCCAAAAACCAAGATGGTAAAGGCCAAAAACCAAGATGGCGATGGCCAAAAACCAAGATGGTAAAGGCCAAAAACCAAGATGGCGATGGCCAAAATGCCAAACTTGAGGCTTCAAAACAACAGTCCACAAACCAATGGGTGACGTCATGGTGACTGCGACCACTCCTTATATACAGTCGTTGGGCTCAATGTCACGAGAGTTGATGGAAATTCATGCGGTCTCCTTTATTCGGTAGTGATTTATTATAGCTAAAAAACTAAAATGAATTTATGTTCATTTTTATTTCATTTGTTTAAAACCAGGACATATGGTTTTCCGTTTAATTATTAATATTTAAAAATATTTTCAGTTGTAATTTGCTATAATAACCCTGAAACACACACACACACACACAAACAAACACACACTTGTCCCAATAAAAATGCAAAATAACATCTGGCCTCATCGCCACTGGAGGAAATACAACATGCAAAAAGGGAATCGATATGGAAATTACAACGTTCAACACTGCAAGGTCATTTGCATGACGACACATTGGTTTCCATGTCTCTCTCTCTCACACACACACACACACACACACACACACACACACACACACACACACACACACACACACACACACACACACACACACACACACACACACACACACAGTTTTGACACAATAGCTGCATTATAAAGTCTAGTCGCTGGTTTATTTTATACGTTACACTGCAAACAATGCCGCTTTGTTTGTCTATTGTTATGTTAAATTGCCTGATTGAGAAAAATAAACATGTTGCACAAACACGTGCTCGGCTGATGAGTAATTGCCCTGACGCAGTGAGGGAGGATGTCCTGTTTGTTGGCCATTGTGGAGCTGTCAGTGGAGTCCTGTCATGTTCTGCCCGCAGTAACAACAGCTTTATCGAGGAACTGTTTTTAATGTTTCCATGTGTTCTTCCTTCCTCTGGATGCTGATCACTCTGTATCTTAGAGAAGGTGACGCCACTGGTGTTTTCATTTAAAGCTACTTTACACAAATACAAGCACAGATTTAAATATCAACACCCAGAAAAAAGTGCACTGCTCATGTGCTCAAACAGAGGTTGCGTTCAGATCGACAGAAACCTCCAGATTCATTTTAACAAGGCTGCATGATGTAGATGACTCCCACTAAAAAAAACCCCACAGGTTCATCTGGCCAAAAACTTTCTTTCTACCATTAAGCCCACGACTGTCCGGAGGAAAACAGGAAATGACTGTTGCTGTGATCCGCAGTGTTATAAAGCTTTGTGCGTTGTTTTGAAGTTTGATAAACCTTCAAACCCATGGATTACTCATCACTATGGAGATTTCCGACCATTTTATTCCAACAACCCCCCACAGCTCTGTTAGATGTACACAATCGTGACAGTGGATCTATGAATAACAACACATTCTCACTCCAAACTACTCAAGAATCAAATCGTCAGACTACGACGCTCTAGGTAACC
The DNA here is from genome assembly GCA_916701665.1 of Sebastiscus tertius. NCBI lineage: Eukaryota > Metazoa > Chordata > Actinopteri > Perciformes > Sebastidae > Sebastiscus > Sebastiscus tertius. Next base: position 6,289 of record CAKAOH010038536.1, read on the forward strand.
CTCTAGCATTAGTTTTGGACATGTCAAAGATGGCGTGTCAGTGTTTTTTTAGGTTTACTTACGCGACAAAACTACTTGGTTAGATGTAGGAAAAGATGGGGGTTTGGGTTAAAATAACTACGCTTGTTACGTAAAATATCTAAGTTTAAAATAACTAAGGTAAAATAAGTCAACGTTGACTTGGTTTCACACGGGACACAAACAGAGATCTCATGTGTGAAAGTCCTGTTATTGATTGACCCGTTCAACCTCCCCTCCGACCTGCTCTACACGGACCATCACGCTCTTCATACTACGCCAGTTCAGCCGGTTAGAATGTTATCGGGTCATTAAATGGCCGTTATCAGTGGATATAAGTCTTAGAGATGTGGGTCAGTAGGGGCCTACTACACCCACTAGTAGGTTTTATCATCTATTCCCGTGGGCGATCACTGAAAGAAGGAATAAAAGAAGACGACAGCGACCTGTAGTGACCACAGTTATTATGACAGGAGCAAAAGTGGAATTCAGGCGCTGTAGTATAGACGGAGTGAATATGTGGTGGAAGTTGGAGGCAACGGATGGGACACAAAACACAGTACTTTCACCCAGGAGACCAACAATGCTGTGTAGTTGTCTTTGTGTTCACAACCTTCAATTTCACTTTCCCTTTTGAGATGTATGTTAAACCAAGACAATCTTTTTTCCTAAACTTAACCATCTGGTTTTGTTGCTTAAATCTAAAGATGTTAACCGTTTTGTGTTCAAACGTAACGTTTTATGCAGTTTGAACGTAGTGTCGGAATGTGTTGCTTTTAAGTTTCACTTTCACTTTTACAACATGGCAGTAGGCGTAGTAGGGCCCCTACTGACCCACATCTATGGTGCTTATAGCGAGCGATGAACATTTAAGTAAGGGATAATGTACAGCGAGCTGGTTGTTATTGTGAAAGAATCCCCGACAGGGCGATGCTGCACCCTGAAGCGAAGCGGAGGGGTCTCTCATTGCATTAGTAGTTTTCAATAACATGCATAAAACAAAGTTGTGATTTATCAAACGTATATCTCTTATTCAAGATAATATAAGGTGATGCGGAAATGGCAGCAAAAATGGTCAGGAACGGTCATTTACACACAAATTTGATCTTCACACAATTTGTAGATATAAGGCCCATTGTCAACTGATGGGTCCCCAGAAAAAAAACTGTAAACACTGGACTAAAAGATTCATTTAAAAATGTGAAAAAGTAGCAGATTCTTTCATCCCCCCCCCAGTACTCTCCCTCTGCTTCTGCTTCTTCTCTTTCCAGATGTAGACGGTAAATTGTGGTAAAGTGACGAGCGTCCACGGGGGCCTCAGATATTTACTACCTGCAAACGTTAATCTATCACAGCATCTGTGGGTGGGTTTTATACTGCATGTATGTGTGTGTGTGTGTGTGTCTTGTTGGAGTTTGAATGTGTACATATGTCTTCTGTGAGCATGTCTTGGGTGTATATCGTTGTGTCGATGTGTATGTCGAGCATGTTGTCAGCACAGGGGAGAATTAAGGAGCACGAGTAGCAGGATGTGAAGATGCTGCAATATTTCACACACAGAACACACACACACACACACACACACACACACACACACACACACACACACACACACACACACACACACACACACACACACACACACACACACACAGATAAGATACAGTCACACAGAAAAGCTGGCACTTTACACACACACCATCTTCACACTGATGAAGCTGAACACACACCAGCAGCCCCCGGGGGAAATCACGCTACCAGAGTCTCGTAAACACAGAGTTGTGAATGCACACACAGTCAGACAGCTGCTGCCGCCTGTGACAGTCACCTAATAAAAATCACATTTTAATTGACACGCCTGCTTAACAAGCCTCAGTGTGAATGCATGAGAGAGAGAGACAATAGGAAATACTGAGTAATCCCCCAAATAGGAAACACTAGAGAAGCACATTCAGCCTTTATATTTGAACACTCGTCACCGTGTTTATAGTTTGTTTATTCTATCAGTATTCAGTTTATATCGGATGATAATAAAAGCAAACTGATGTCTGTGAGAGACGTGGTAGTAAAAAGGCTGTTTGATGACTTATTAGACACGTTAGCAACGTGGCTCTAATGTCTATCCAACACTTTGGTTCTGAGTAAAATACATTAACAAATGGTCAATAGATTGCTATTAACTTTGTTGCAGGCAGCTTATTTGTGTTACTATATACACTATCAGTTGGCTTATGAATCTTCATCTATAACAATACATCATTATTTAGTAGTGGATTATATTTTGTAATTTTAATCTAAATCTGCAAAGTGGCTTCAAGTATCAAATGTTTCCCTCTGAACAGTAGTGGAGTAGAAGTATAAAGAAGCAGGGTTGATTGTGTGTCTGAAAGGGTGAACCCGCGTTGACTGACTCAGCTTCGTGACCCAGGTTGAGAGGTGGGTCGGACCAGGGTCGATTTCGATGTGAATGGCACGGACCATGGTCGCTAACAAACGGCACGGGACAAATGAGGGCGCACAGTCCGTGACGTAACTCACAGGTCGCCGTGGCTCATAAACAAACTGTGGGACGGCAGCAGGAATGTTTTCAGACACACCAGAGGTGAACGATGAACGAGAACAACACGGATGTGTGGCGAGACATCGAGGTGCGGGAGCTGCTGGCCATCCGCGGTGAAGAAGAAAAAAGCGGTAGATGACGGGACGGTGAGGGACAACGTAGTGTAACGTTAAACGAACATAACAGGCATCCGCCGGTACGTTACACGGAACCACACCGCGTAATCCGACCACCTCACGGTACCGCCAGCTGTGTATATATATATATATGTAATATGAGAAAAAAGTCATAATATTATAAAGTAGTAATTTTACATGTTATTTTCTTATTTCCTCGTAAAGTTATGACTTTTTTCTCATAAAGTTATGACTTTATTCTCGTAATATTATGACTTTTTTCTCGTTAAGTTATGACTTTTTTCTCGTAATATTACGACTTTATTCTCATAATATTATGACTTTTTCCTTGTAATATTATGACTTTTTTTCGTAAAGTTATGACTTTATTCTCGTAAAGTTATGACTTTATTCTCATAATATTACGACTTTTTTCTCGTAATATTCTGACTTTATTCTGAGAATCTTAGATTGTATTTCCCTCAATGTGGCCCTAATACTCCGTAGTACATTGTCTCTTTGGCCCTCACTGCATTAGACTTATGTACTATATACTTAGACTATAAACTGTGTTACCTTCATCACAATGAAGCTCCAGACAGATATTTTTTGGTTTTTTTTGCCTAAAATGGCTCTTTTGATAGTAAAGGTTGCTGACCCCTGGTCTGTTATAAAGTGACAAGCAGTCCCAGTTCATCACATTATCAAGCAATTAGCAAACTTCATGAAATATAAACTCATTTTATCATGTTTGGATAAACTCTTACATTATCCAACAGTTGCCACATGTCCAGCTGAACAACTTCAGTTGGTCGACTATATGAAGCAAATCTTTGCTGGGATGGTGGAGTGAGTGAAATATACATTTCAGTCTTCAGAACTATCTAATCCGTTTGTAAATGTTGCCTATATTATCATATTAGATAACACAATGTAGTCTGATATATGATAAATGTGTACTGCAGATAGACAGAGGAAAGGTTCATGCTGATGAATAGATGCTGTAAATCTGTATGTTGTCTGTATGTTTTTGCATACATTACAGCTCCGTATCTGAATTGTCCTGACCAGGGTTCAACCCGGGTTGGCTGGCTTGGTTTGAATTGACAAAAGGAGGGTTGGACCAGGGTCAGATAACCCTGGTCCAACCGTGGTCATTGGTGTGAAAGGGATATAGGTTAAACATATGGGTTTGGTACATGACACATGCTTAACGAAAATGAAAAAAAAAGGAAAGGGATTTTAGAGATTACCGCGTTAAGATTCAAATCTTTATAGTCCATTCGTGCCAACAGATGTGGACAGATGTGGGCAAACACACGTAAACATACATAGAAACTCACACTGGCCAGTTTCTCAGGGAAACCGATGTTTATAAGCAGCACAGCACTTCCAAACCAGAGAAACACTTATCCACCCCGATGATGTCATGTGTGTGTTTGCCTAGAGGTGTGTGTCTGTGTGTGTCTGTGTGTTTGTGTGTGTGTGTGTTAAAGCCTATTCTTATTCTGCGTTCGTGTGTGTGCATTAGTTAAGTCCGCAGACATGTGGGTCCTTTCTTTAAATCAGAGACAGAGACAAAAAAAGACATTTAAAATTATAATACGCTGACTTGTCGTCGGTGGTTTTTGGTGTCTGCTTGTTGTGCGGTTAAGCGCTTTGTGACGGAACTAAAGAAAAAAAAAGTCCTTTCTGAGTTGACGGAGAGCAGAAGTTGGTAGAAGAGACATGAAAGAAAAGAGAGAGGACATAAAACAGATGTGACAGGTTGAAAGCACGACCAAAACTTCAATGAAAGAAAGAGCTGTAAAATCAATACATATTTACAATAACTATAAATTCAGTACATTTACAATGTTAAAGGCAGAATGAGCTCTGACTGACTGAGCGAAGGCAGGAAAGAGAAGAAGGGACCTGATGGGACGTAGCAGCCAGTCTCTCTCCATCTTTAGCTCGTCTGCCTTTCATTTCTCCCTCCCTTTTATTCTCTCCATCCACCCATTCATCCACCCGATCCCTCCGTCGCCCCCTAATAAAAGCCGTATGACTGGAAACCAGCGATGCTTTCAACCCCTCCGGTTGTGATGATTTAATGCGAGCCAAACAGACCCAACTGAATTTCGGCAAATAAACTCCTGTTCCCCTGATTTGATGTGACCTGGAGTTTCTCAGAGTACACGATTTAATGCTGTTTGGATAAACCACGACAACATCCAGCAGGGCTTTTGTCATCTGCTACAGTAAGATGACCTGTTTCAATTTATGATTTATTTTTAGTTGCTAATTGATACCATATCCACTCTAATGCAGATTTGAGAATACATATTTGTCCCTCCGGCTTTCCGTTCACACTGAGCTGAAGCTTTTCAACCACCAGTCTCATCTTGTAGTTTGGATGGTGATAGCTGAACTATGTGAAAAAAAATAGCTGTCTTAGCCTGTCTTAGCTTTCGTAGACATGGAGGAGAACTTACAGAGCACCATCACCGAAAAGCTCACTTTCTATCACCTCCAACTCTCTGTCTTGTTTCAGTGGAGCTCATTACACAATACAGTTGTTGTCACTATGTTCTTCTGCAAAAGCAGTGATTTGATAATAGCTTCAAGCGTGATATACTGTATACTCATCACGACAAAAACTGGAACTGCATACTTTTTACTACAGCCTCCAAGGTGAAGTGAGGAGCTGCTCATCTTAGTGGAGGGAAAGTTAGAAATTATTAAGACCAAAACGTCACTGGTACACAAAATCTATAAAAGGGCTACACAAAATTAAAACTTATGTTTATAGGCAGCATAACTATATTTCCTTTTGTGTGTCTGAACACAAGCTTGTTCAGACACACATTTTATCCACACACATTTTACTGCTAGAGGGATATTGCAGTCCATGTTTATTTGCCCATGAAAGCTGTATGCTGTCAGTCTGTACCATGGTGGATGTATAACGTCTCTGTTCCCAAACAACCGGCTATCGGCCAGTAGCTAGTAGCGCTAGTAGCTAGTAGTGCTAGTAGCATGACATCAACAGAGTTTAATTGAGTTGTAGACTATTTACAAAAGCACATGACTCAACCTCTTCTACATCCATGGTCTGTGGTCTGTTGGACCCTCTTCTACATCCATGGTCTGTGGTCTGTTGGACCCTCTTCTACATCCATGGTCTGTGGTCTACTGGACTCCATTTTGGATCCTTGAAAAAGTTTGAGATTGCTCTCAAAATCTGTGTGCTGGATTTTTCTAACTTCCATTTATGTCCATCGCTCACTCTATGCTCGTCTGGGAAGCAGCCGGGCAAAATGTTTAATAAATAAATAAGTAAATAGTTATAATAGTACACATCTTTATCATATTTTGTTGTTCAACACAGGACATTTCGGTAGAGACATTAAATATGACAATAGAATAGAAATAATTTTGTTTTACTTTTGTACGGCACTTTGTAGGCGGACATTTTACTGGCACTTTCAGTCCAAAATTGCGGAGGCGTAGCTCTGCTGCTGGGCGCCGACATTTCAATGGAACGAACAACTGACTTTCACTTCTTATCAATATACGTTCTTCGGTACAACTGTATAGCATTAGCACGTTAGCTGTAGCTAGCTAGCCCGCAGTGCATCTGCTGAGTGTGTGCGGAGAGTTGTCTGTGTTTTCCTCTCGTCTTTCTAAGTTGTTGATATAGACCCTTATATGGAGAATTATTCTGCCCCCACCTATGCTCCACCCCAAAAACATGTCATCATGTTTCCTAACTAAAAGGAGTCTATAGTCAGAGATTTGAGCTGCTGCCGTATTGCTCCGCAGTGCTCCTCAGGAACCAGTTGGAGCAGGTTATGTTAACTATGTCCTACTGATCATGTTTCGTATATACATGTACAAGATATCCAATCACAGAGAGTGAAAGGTGACAGAATTGAGCTTGAACCTGAAGACCAAGCAGAAGATTCTGCTTGGTCAGACTTCATACCTGACGGAGGCAGTAATGGAGAAGAAGAGATTTAGGAGCATTTCTATTGCTTTTGGCTCTTCAGGGTGGAAAAACAGCAATAAAATGCTAAATATTGGCATCTGACACATCTGAAAGTAGCCAGGTTGAGTGCATGAAGGAGTTTGAGAGGGCTAATTAATCAAAGAACAATATCTTCTTCCTCAACAACTACAGCTGTGATGCCTCTTTACTACAGAAGCAGGGTGTTGAAATTTCATGGATGAAATAGTCAAAATAGCTCACTGGAGTTTAGTCGATTAATCGGTTGTTTTGGTCTCAGTCGGCTAAGATTTCTTTAGCTGATTACTCGTTTTTTATGCTATTTCCATGCTGAATGACTTATTTCCCAGAAACTTATGAGCATACCTCTAATTAGATTTAAAGTGGTGCTTTTGTGAGATTCTTTGTGGAGAAACTCAGTTTCACAGATCTGTAAATCAATGAATCGATTAGTCGACAAAAACGTATGAATTTTAGTCAACTAAGAATTTCTTTGGTCGAGGACAGCCCTCCTGGAGACCTAAAATTTGGGATATGATAACCGATAATTCCACATTTTGAATTAAAAAAAAAGAGTTTTATCTGACCTAACCAAATCTAACTGACATCACTATTGTCAACATAACATAACAAAAACAAAGAACACTTCTGACTCAGATATTCATGGATTTTTTATCTAGTAAAGCACATCAAAAATACTTTTATAGAGCATTTGCCAAAGAATTCAAATGAAATACTTTGACATAGTCTGTCATGTCAGACATGTCAACAGATCCGGCGGCGGACAGAAATCCGTGGGCGGGCCTTTGATTCCTCACAGGAATAATAAATATAATATATGTCATGTAAATTTGCCATTATCGGCCGATAATTTATCGGATGGATATATATGGTGCATCCCTACATAAAAGCAAAGTCTTGAATGTAGGATAGATGGAGCTGGAACCAACTTCTTTTATGCACTGTTTGATGTTTAACAAGAAAAAGACAGTTTTGACTTTTGTGGTTTTGGAGGAAACAAACTCAAGCTTCAGTTCTTCCAAGGTGATTCAACACAACCTTTCAACATAAAACATGGTGATGTGACCAGATCTTTTGCCATAATTAAGTCCTCCCGGGCTCGTATCACAAGCCACAGTGTTTCAGCACCTTCCATTCAATCGGTCAGACTCAGAGAATGGATAACTGCTGTGTCAAACACTATATTTCACTGATGAAGGGAAAGGAAGGAGGATTTCCTGTTGGTCTGCGGTTAACACTTCCACACACCGGATCTTCAACATATTTAGATCTCAAAAACCCGGCGGCTATACGCAGCGTTTTGAAAATTAACTTGACTCGTAGATGCACTCCTCGCTTCGTTCCTGACCTCGCCCTCTCCCGCCGCTCAACTTTTCTCCTACGTTTCACCCTGCCGGAGGTTCTCTCTTGGGTGCTGTGGGCTGTCAGCGCCGAGACCAAAAGGCCCGGCTTTAAGGCTTAACCGCATGGCTACACACTCTCAGATTAATATACAAACACACATATAAAGGAACATATAGAAAGATGCAAAAAGGATAAAATACCACATGTATGAAGACCCGGGGTCTGATTGAGGTTGTGGGTAAAAGAGCGGGGTCAGCGTTGTATTCACATACACAAAAAAGGATGTTAAGAGCCACAGGGAGGGAAAAAAAGAGAAGAAGAAGAACAAGTCATACTTTCATCCCACACAGAGATGTATAGAAACAAGAGCAGACACATGAAACCACACATACAAAGAGCCATGCTGAGACAGAAGGGCTTTAGGTGAGCAAGGGTTCAGGGAGACACACACACACACACACAGACACACACACAGACACACACACACACACCTGTTTACCCTCCACACCCACACAAACAGACGCACCTGTGCATCCACACACACACACACACACACACACACACACACACACACACACACACACACACACACACACACACACACACACACACACACACACACACACACCTTTGATGGTGCTGATGACCTGGTCCAGGTGTTTGGTGTCGTTGCGGTCTGGTCGACAGCTTGGGCTTATCTCCAGCGAGTAGTCGGGTCCATACTCTGTAAAAAACTAGACATCACATGACAGCAATCATTATGAAAAGTTCTGGATTTATGGATTTTATAAATCTCTTTTTCTTATTCGCAGTAATACTTTCATCCCTCACATCTGCACGCAGCCACTGCAGCAGAGCGCCAAAGTACACGTTCTCCTCTTTGTCTCTTTTTTTAAAGAACGCAGCTGCTTTCCTGGAACATTTCGGGGCTCCGTTTGGACTTTGAAGACTTGGATTGTGAAACTGACTGGTGATGAATATTTACACAGGCTTTCAGGGATTAGTTCCTTAAAAAAAAACTGAGATACATTCAAAACAGTGGAAAACATCAAAGACAAGCTACACTTATACTATATATATTTATTCCCCCGAATTATGGATTATATTAAATCAATTTAAAGTAGCAGTAGTATTAATAATGAATGTTAGGAGAGAAAGTAGTAGTAATTATAGTTTTCTCCTGTATATGAAGAGTGCATAGCCACCGTGACGTCACCCATTGGTTTGTATACCGCCATCTTAAAGCCCTGAGTTTGGCATTTGAGCCGTCACCTTCTTGTTTTTTGGCCATCGCCATCTTGGTTTTTGGCTGTCGCCATCTTGTTTTTGTGCAACCAGAAGTGACACTAGAGGGTGGAGCTAAGTACAACCGAACGCTGAATAAGACATTTTTAGGCGACCAAAATGTTATAATTATCTTTCATGAAGTGAAAACACACTGTGAAAGGGTTAAAGTTCTACGAAAAAAACACAGACAACTCCCAGACCGGACAACGCCGTGGTAGAGACCTGTCAATCACAAGGTAGCCCCGCCCTAAAGCATCCCCTGCTTTATGGTCTATCTGACTCTAAATGGGACCATCATTTACTAAATGAACATCATGCTGTATTGAAGAAGACTTGAAACTGGAGATTGAGACCATAAACTCATGTTGACAATGTTTACTGAGGTAATAAATCAAGAGAGAATTAGACTCATCTTCTCATAGACTTCTATAGAACCAGACTTCTTTTAGCAACCAGAGGAGTCGCCCCCTGCTGGCTGGTAGAGAGAATGCAGGTTTAAGGTACTTCAGCGTTGGCTTCACTTCTCAGACCCAGAGGTTGCCGCGTGTTTTCTCCCTAACTTGATCACAGTGACAATGCTAACATGCTAATGTTTAAATGATCAGGTATAATGTTTTTATTTTAGCGTGATGGCGTGATAACAATATCTCAGTAGCACTGGACACAAAGCGCAGCTGAGGCTGATGGGAATGTCATTATTTTTTGTAACTTGGTCATTTGGAGAAGTTACAATTTTGATCTAATGACGGCACTAGATGAAAAGTCAGAGGATCACATTTCCATAACAATTCATCCTGATGGAAACACAAATGTCAACGCCAAATGTCAGGTCAAATCCATCCAATAGTTGGTGAGATATCTCACTCAAAACCACAAATGTGAACCTCATGGTGGTGTGAGGGGAAAAGCCAGGGCTTCACCAAAGACATTGGGATTCATCCATCAAATTTCATGGCAATCCGTCCCAATATTTGTTGAAATATTTCAGTCTGGATCAAAGTGGTGGACCGACCGACACTACCATCCCTAGAGTCAGGCCACTAGTGGATGGACACATGTTCCTTATATTTTCTGAAGTCAGTGTGCTGTCTAGGAGTTGCATTAACACAAACAAATGTATGAGACGGTCTAGTCTGGTTCATGTACAGACAGAAGATGTAATGCAGAACATAGAAGAGGAACCACGAATCAGTCAAACTTCCACTGGACAGCCTAGGCCTCACCAACAAGAACAAAAAAAGAGCCTGAGATGATTTCAGCACATACCAGAGGCTCCTGGCATTTCATGCAGAGTCGGACTGATTCCATGAAACAAAACCAGCCAATATACAAAAAAAAAAGAAGAAAAACAGGTGGAAATCCAGAGAGTGGGTTCAACCAGAAGTTAAAACCAGAGCACGTCAGTCGAAAAAAACACATTTCCAGGGAATTTGTCGGGGCCGTGACTCAGTGCCATGAGAGCAAAACAAACTCGGAGGCCAGGTCTGACCACAAGTGCGTCAGTCCATTCGCAGCAGCGACTGTTGTGAAAGCCTTGGACACTGAGGACTCAGCAGAACACACCGAACGAGTCGAAAGCAAAAGAGTCCTGCAAACATACTGCAAATATAAAAAGTTTGTCTCTAAAATGAAGTTCTGTTCTCAAGCTATAGTCAAAAGATGAGCATGAGAGTTCATTCTGAAAGGCTGGAACTAGCCAATGTAGATCCATTTTCTTTCACATAATCAATTAAACATTTCACAACTTAAAGGACGGGTCTATTATTTGGGGTATTTTGAGGTGTTTATATCATTCTGTAGCATCACAGTGGTGTTCCTTATGTGTTCAAATCTGAACATTCAAATTTTGATCGAAGTATGTGCGTTTTAGCGTCAAAACGCTATTGTCCCTTCAAGCCCTTCTAAAAACGTTTTCCTACGTGACCTGACGTAGGTTTCTGCATGATGACGCTGCTACATATTAGGGATGCACCGATACCGATACCAGTACTGTGCTCATGTACTTGTACTCGCAATACGGCTCCAATACAACGGCACCGATACCACTTTACAGCAGCGTGACGTTAACCTCTCGTCACCATCTTTTGGGTCCTATCGCACGCGGCCACGCTCCACCTCCCTGACGGTGCGGGCGAGACGGGCCGGTGATGCGCCCGACCCCGCGGTGCCGGGGTCCCACAACGGCCGGCGCACTCACGGTCGACCCTCACTTTCATTGCGCCACGGGGTTTTGCTTGCACTCTCTGACCCGCATGTGCGTTGGACTCCTTGGTCCGTGTTTCAAGACGGGTCGGGTGGGTTGCAGACATGGCCACAGACCCCTGACGCTTTTTACGTGGGCCGAGCCCCGCCTTGGGGGCACGATGCAGTTGGGGCGCACTGAGGACAGTCCGCCCCGGTTGACAGTCGCACCGGGAGCAGGGGGTCCCGTCCCTCCCCGGCGGGGAGAGAGGGCGCAGCGAGAGGAAGCACCTTCGCCCCGAGCCTTTCCAAGCCGACCTAGAGCCGGTCGCGGCGCACCGCCTCGTATGCGGGACTCCCCAGCCTGAAAAAAAGTGGTATCAGTGCACTTACATCCTTATAGTCAGTGTATTAACATTATACAGTATACAGTAACTTAGATTGCGGTCAGTGTGCTCCCAGTTTATAGAAGCAGACAGGAGTACCGGTACAGAAGCTAAGCAATGTACTGCTGTGGACGCCACGTTAGTTCAGATCAGAAAGTCTCACAATAACACAAACAGACTAACCGATCGAAGCAGCGGGAGACCAGCAACTACACTGTTCTGTGAGGAAAAATTACTGTTTTTGTGAATGGAGTCTGGTGGCATTGAAGAGAGCAATATAACGGCTTCAGTTCCCCGTCAGAAATGGCTGTTTGACGGTGAGATAAAGCGCTGAAAATATTCTAAATATACTGTAGCGTACACTAAGGCTGGTCGATATAGAGAAAATCAAAAATCACAATATTTTTGACCACCTCGATAGCGATATTGCGACGATACTGTAGGGTTCTGTACTGTTGGTGCTTTTAACAAAATATTTACACAAAGACATTTTTGATAAATAATTATCAGTGATGTGGATATAATGACTAAGTGGGTAAAAGCAAATAATAGAACAGCTAGAACAGTCTGGTGAGTTAAAAAATTACAGCCTTTAAAACCAGGAAAAGACAACACTTATGCCATATTACAATATCCAAAATCAAAGACAATATCTCATATCACGATATCGATATTGATATGTAGCCCTGCCCTAGCGTACAGTTAAACTGATATTTATCTTTTTAGGTGTCTAAAATCAGTTTTTCTGCTGCTCCCATCCACAGCCGCTTTACCTCTACCTAGCCGTTATATCACTCTCTTCAAAGCCACCAAACTCTATTCACAAAAACAGTCATTTTACCTTACAGAACACTGTAGTATACATACAACGCCACAAAAAATCCAAACTAACCCTTTCAATTATTGTTGACTCAGCTAGTGCTGGCATTCACATGATTGACTGATTAGCTTACTACCTACGTCACTGCTTTTTGCTAACAGCGTGAGTGGGCATTTCCATTTGAAAAAAAAAACAAAAACGGAAAAAACAGATGGACCCGCCCTTTAAAGGTCATTTTCAGGTTCATACTTGTATTTTGTGTTTCTATTAGAACATGTTTGCGCTGTCGGTTTTTCGTTCAGAGAAAATGGCTTTTCTTTCCCCGTCATGATATCTATATACACGCAGCGTCAGCCTCACGTATCCAGCCGGAGAGCAGACGGTCTACGAGGCAAATTATCACAACGGGAGTAAAGTAAAAACGTCTGTCTAACATAGTTTTAAAATGTTTCTACAGATGTTTTCATGTACGAAAAGAGCCCAAATGAACCCTGTAGGTGGACTACTTGATTATTATTATAAGTGGATTATTTAAACAGCGTTTGTATTGGAATGATTATTGTCCCAAGCTGTTTGATATAAGCGGTTGATCTCTGTATTATTGATCTACAGTTTATATTGAAAATGAGCACAGAAGCAGCAGGTTGAATTACTGTTCATTTAACTTGAATAGAAGTTGGTTTATTATATTTTTTGTTAAATATTAAACTGCCTTGTATCTTGAGAACTGAAGCAGCAGGTCCTGCAGTTGCATTTCTATTATTTTCAAATAAAGGCTTTATGTATTTACCATTAATCATTGTTTACTTGTTTATATCCATAATTAATTTATCCCTGATTCCCTTACAAGAAAACCTTTGAGGAATCCTGACCAGTATCAGCTATTTATTTCACAATCACACTAATTGAATTTTTGGCAAAAAAAGTTACTCTATTGATTTCAAATCATTGAATCGTATCATATCGCTCTAGATGTATTGTATCGTATCGTATCGTATCGCTCTAGATGTATCGTATCGTATCGCTCTAGATGAGCCAAATATCGTCCTGAATCGTATCTGAACCATGGAAATCGTATCGTATCGTTGTAAAAAATGTATCGTTACACCCCTAGTATTTACCCTCTGTCTGAAATGCTCCGTTTTAGTGCATTTCAACAGAATTGCGTTGCTAGGCTACGGTTTGGGTCCATGTTTACTTCCTGTCAGCTGATGTCATTCACAGACACTGCAACAGGAAATAAACTGGGACACATTTAGAATGTTTATGTTTAAAACTGTTTAATGGTCCATATATTGTATATTTGTGACATCACAAATGGACAGAAATCCTAACGGCTTGTTTCAAATGCACAATTTCTGAATACAAGCTGTGTGTATTTCTCCGTATATTGAGCATTTTGATAGTTTAACAGTATTTATACAGCACTTAAACCTGCTTTATAATATAAAAGACATGAAAATCTCACTTTTTACAATATGGGACCTTTAAATTCATATTGATCGTCTCCGACTTAAACTACAGGTGGCAAACACCCGAAATGTGAGACTGCTCCTTTAAGTTGACGTAGCGATTCTGCAAACATCCCGTAATGATTTCTGCGCTAATGCCACGGCCCGCCTTAAAGACGGGAATATCTTGTTTTGGATTGAAACCCTTTAGTGGATTAGATGGATGTCATTAGAGAAGACTTCAGAAAGTCTGTATTGGCAACACAAACACACACACACACACACACACACACACACACACACACACACACACACACACACACACACACACACACACACACACACACACACAGAGAGAGAGCTGAGCCAACATGCAGTAGGAGTATTACTTTGGTGTACTTGAAAGACAAAGACTACTCTGTCTTTGTTTAATAGCCCCGTATGTGTGTGTGTGAGTCAGAGAGAGGGAATGCAGACGAAGGTAAGAGTGTGTGTTTGTGTGAAAGTCCACAGATATTTGGTTGTGTGAGTACATGCCTACTAGCAAATATCCATGGTGTTTTTAAGTGTGTGTCTGTGTGTGTGTGTGTCTGTTTCCAATTAGCTCCGATGAGTTTCTGTGTCTTACCTCCGGTCTCAACAGAGCTCAACATGAGAGTAGTTACTTAACACACATGCACACCCCGCAATGTATTCCCCATGAACCCAGTGCTCTGTCTCCTGCTGTCCAGCAACACACACACACACAGTCTCCTGCTGCTGGCGTGTTTGGCTTGGATGACCATGGGGCAGAACGAGAGAGGTGCAGACACTCCTAAGAGAAACATTTCCCTGTAATATTTCTATAATATTCATAATACTTTTTAGACTACAGGAGTCAGTAACGATGAGAGAAAAAGACGACAAGCGATGCTGAATAAAATAAATGATAAGAGACTTCAGTGCCCGATCCAGTGACGCAAGCGTATCTACGTCACCTGGACAAGGTCAAGAGACAGAAAATACTCGCTGACTGGCTCCAGTGTCTCTGGCAGAGACACATGGAGAGATAAACAGTGGAAGGTCTCTGATTATTTACCACGGTCCTTAACATGGACCCTCTGCCCATCACTCACTGAGCTTGTTTGTATGAGAAACACTGGCCTTGATGCAGAGGACGCTGTGTGTGGATCTAAATGTTTTTATTAAGTGTTTTGCAGCTTATATATAAAAAAAAGCAGTAAAAAATAAAGTTGTAATAATACTAGGACTGTCAAAGTTACTGTGTTAATAACGCATTAATGCAACTTGCGATTTTTAGGTTGTAGCGGCTCAGTTTTAAAGCTAGAGTGAAGATACTGGTGTCATATGAAACTAGAAACCTAAAGAATCCATTATACCAACCAAGTCATGCCTGTTTGTCGCAAAAGAGGTTAAATAACGCTCCAAAGTTAGGCTCAATTTTGGTGAGGAAAAACTGGTATGGCCATTTTCACAGTGGTCCCTTGTCCTCTGACCTCCAGATATGTGAATGTAAATGGGTTCTATGGGTACCCACGAGTCCCCCCTTTACAGTCATGCCCACTTTATGATAATCACATGCAGCTTTTTTTATGCAGTATAAATGTGTTATTGTGGTGACCTCTAGGATAATCACAGCCTCAAGAAACTTAACAGCCACAAACTACAGACCTAGAGCATTCAGAGGATGGATGGATCAGACTGGAGACCTAGCGCATTCAGAGGATGGATGGATCAAACTAGAGACCTAGAGCATTCAGAGGATGGATGGATCAAACTAGAGACCTAGAGCATTCAGAGGATGGATGGATCAGACTAGAGACCTAGAGCATTCAGAGGATGGATGGATCA
>CAKAOH010038538.1:5024-33228 GCA_916701665.1 Sebastiscus tertius
GTAAAAAGTGAGATTTTCATGTCTTTTATATTATAAAGCAGGTTTAAGTGCTATATAAATACTGTTAAACTATCAAAACACTCAATATACGAAGAACTACACACAGCCCGTATTCAGAAATTGTGGATTTGAAACAAGCTGTTAGGATTTCTGTCCATTTGTGATGTCACAAATATACAATATTTAGACCATTACACGGTTTTAAATGTAAACATACTAAATGTGTCCCAGTTTATTTCCTGGTTGCACTGTATGTGAATGTCATCAGCTGACAGGAAGTAAACATGGACCCAAGCTGTTGCCTAGCAACGCAATTTCGTTGCAATTCCGTTGAAATGCACTAAAACGGAGCGTTTCAGACAGAGGGTGAATACAGGTATATTCAGGCAGATAGTATGAGGAAAATATAGTTTGTTTTGAACATTACAGCATGTAAACATGTTCTAGTAGAAACACAAAATACAAGTATGAACCTGAAAATGAGCACGATATGGGACCTTTAATACTTCTTCCACCAGTGTCACCAACAAAGTAGATGTTGAAGAGAGAAGCAGTGAAATATTTGTATTTCCGTTTAGGAATTTTCATTGACATTAGAATGACAGCAGCGTTGCGTCTGCTCCATATCTAAGCCTGAACTTAGTCCTTAGTTTACCTGATATACTTTAGTTTCTTTATAGTAATGTGTTTGTAGATGGGTTGTACCATTCATCTGTGTCCTGGGGTCAGATCCAGGTTATTGGGAGGTTATTCATTAATCATGAATTGCTGTCTGTTATAGTGTATTTTGTAGTACTACCACTAGGAGTCCTCATAGTATAAACTTTTCACATCCTTCACAGAAGGGCTCTAACTTACCTCAACGGGTACATCTATAGACCAAATGGTGAACTGTCCCTTCATGTTACTGAAGTGCTGCATTCATACAGTAAATCCTGCACATTTTTAAAGTAGTTTTTAATGAAAATTATTATTTTTTTAATGACATGCATTCAAGAACACAGCAGTAATCAAAGGAAATACAGGCAGCTGACTAGTCTACTTGGCTAATACGTCAAAATAAAAGCATCTCACAGTGTAGATTTAGTTTTATCCCAAACATCAGCCACTCATAAAAGGTGACACGTGTTGATTTTGTGTCCTAATCGAGACATCTTTTTGTTATCGTCACTCTGCTTCTATATTTCCGTCTCATCTACTTCCTCTTCTTCTTGGTTTTCTTCCGTTCTTCCAGGAGCTGAAACATGAACGTATACTGATGGATTAATGAACTGTAACATAAATGTCATGACACCATTTCATCATAATGGAGTGAAAGTTATAGTGTACCTTTGGCGTGTTGCTGAGCTTTTTTCGCTAAACAGTTGATGGAGAAGAAGGTTACAACGAGGGCAACGATGGGCAGGCACCTCAGGACAAAAATGAGCACGTCCTTCGAGTGAGAATCTGAAATTCACCCACAGAGGCAACATGATTAGACTTTTTATGTCCCTGTGGCATACAAATATGCATGAAGAGTATCTGTATAATACATTATATTATCAAGCAAAGCCTTAACCTAAATAAAAAAACCTGTCCCCACTCTCTAAACCTGCACTTCTCCATGAAATATAATGATTAGAATCCTTCATTTTATTTTATTTTTTTTGTATAATTGTGTGACTCTATTTCCAATTTAGACAAATACATACTCTCATCAGAAATTTCTAATATGTTAGATTAAAATACACATTTTAGTTGTGTCCCACAGGTTTTCACTCAGTCCTGTTACATAACACAATCCCCCCTCTAAAATTGTTTTTTCTATTAACTTATTTGTTTATTTAATTTATTATTATTATTATTATTATAGTTATTATTATTATTATTACTTTCTTTTCTTTGTATTAATATTATTATTATTATTATTTTACATTTTTTATTCTATTCTTTCTTTTTATTATTATTTTTATTTATTTTTTTAATTCAGAAATTGTGCGTTTGAAACAAGCCATAAAGGATAGGTTTCTGTCCATTTGTGATGTCACAAATATACAATATATTTAGATCATTACACGGTTTTAAATGTAAACATTCTAAATGTGTCCCAGTTTATTTCCTGTTGCGGTGTATGTGAATGACATCAGCTGACAGGAAGTAAACATGGACCCAAGCTGTTGCCTAGCAATGCAATTCTGTTGCAATTCCCTTGAAATGCACTAAAACAGAGCGTTTCAGACAGAGGGGTAAATACAGGTATATTCAGACAGACAGTATGAGGAAAATAAAGTTTTTTTTTTTAACATTACAGCATGTAAACATGTTCTAGTAGAAACACAAAATACAAGTATGAACCTAAAAATGAGCATGATATGGGACCTTTAATGTCATGTACATTTCATGAATTTGCTAATGTTATGCTAAACAGTCTTTATTACTTTATCTTCCATTTAGAAAATCCATGTAAAAAAAAAAAAAAATAGCCTGAGATTAACCATTACACATTTCAAAGTGCTGAAAATAAAACAAAAAAATGAAGTTTAATTTTGAAAAGTAGGGGCAGCTATGACCTACCTTCTGCTGTGTTGTGAATGTAAATGAGTTCTATGGGTACCCACGAGTCTCCCCTTTACAGACATGCCCACTTTCTGATAATCACATGCAGCTTGGGGCAAGTCATAGTCAAGTCAGCACACTGACACACTGACAGCTGTTGTTGCCTGTTGGGCTGCAGTTTGTCATGTTATGATTTGAGCATATGTTTTATGCTAAATGCAGTACCTGTGAGGGTTTCTGGACAATATCTGTCATTGTTTTGTGTTGCTAATTGATTCCAGCAATAAATACATACATATGTTTGCATAAAGCAGCATATTTGCCCACTCCCATGTTGATAACAGTATTAAATACTTGAAGAATCTCCCTTTAAGGTACATTTTGAACAGATAAAAAATATGTGATTAACTATTTTAACCGATTGACAGCCTTAGAGAGAACATCTCCTTGCTTCACCCCAAGCGGAGCAGGAAACCAACCACTCCTGAGATTATTTAACTTTAAACATGCAACAGGGGCTTTGATAGCATTATACAATTTACCATCAATACCAGAGCAAATGAACTTATACTTAACTTATTTCCCATGACTATTTATGTCATTAGTCATCCCTCATGTCTTGGAACAATCTCGTTGGTTTTCCCCTCAAAACAGCAGGAGCACTGCATCTCTAACCCTATTGTGTCAAGACACATGAGCTATAAATCTTAATATTGCAATAATAAGGGAAATATTACAATAGAAAACTGCAAAAAGAGGCAAAAGTGACATCCTCTGCTGGGAAATAGAAGCCCTTATTAGCCTCCTTGTAGAATATTATTTTCCAGTTTGACCAGTTTTATGGCCCCTTATTTTCGTAGTTTCCCTCTCATGACTCCCACATGAAAGAAAGGACAGCTCACGCCATCTTTACTGAGAAGACATCACCACTTGGCTTCACTGTTCGCCCAGATGATGTGATCTTGGAGATAACAAGAGATTAAAAGGAAAGTGAGCTGCTCCTGTCTGCAGGCGTTTGGACGAAAATCACAATTCTGCACTGGGAGAAGTATTAATAACAAGCTTGTGACTACTACTACTTTGTTTATGGCCTTTGTTTGGCATCAGGTCTGATTCTGTATAGACAAACACAACTCGTGGTTTTAAGTCGAGGCAAATCTGGAATCTCAAACATTTGAATGACCTTTGTGCACACACAGACTCAAATGAAGTGCTTGTTTATCTAAACTCATGACACCAATATTTGCTTAAACTCATTGGTTCATGTCCCTGAATCGAAGAGTGTGCAGGTTTAGTGAGTCCTGCTTTTATAATGATCCGTTCTTATTGGATTTTTACTGGTTTTAACTTGTCTTTGAAGAAGAGAAGATGGACGTTTTCAATTGCTGACAGTCTATCTCCTCTAACCCCTGAAATAATATGACCTCTGCTACGCGTTTAACCACCATTTCTAAACACATTGGTTTAATAAGCTGGTGACTGACAAGAGTAGAAAACAAATTCCAATTTCGCCCACATTTTGTCTGCTGCTTTCCCCCCGTCAGACAGACTATATATGTTCAAAACTTTTCTATTCTGGAACCAGATGGTTTTGGGTGAACAGGAGGGCGACTTGGTTCGGATGCGGCCATGTTGTTGACAGGCCTGTTGATTCTGTTTATTCTAACCTCATATCGCAAGCGCCACTAATAGCAGCTCTGCTCTCGGGCGGCATCTATATCCAGGCATGCCAGCCTAGGCTCAGGCCATTAATCAGCCAGTCAGCTGTCCGTACTCTGATTATATGTGAGGTAATGGAGTTACGCTGCAGTCGTCTCACCACACTGGCTGCTTCTGCTGCTCTGTGTTACGCTTATAGCCCAGAAACATCAGAGAATCACTTAAAGGTGCCGTGAATTTGTATCATTACTTCCTTTAAGGGAAGATTCGGCACCTTTTTTTTTATGTCAACCCGTTCTCACTCCCAACTCGTCAAATACCGACGTTTGATAAGCGCCCCTCGGCATTGGAAACCGACGCACGGAGGCACCCTTTAGCAACAGTATGTGATGAACCGGGCTTTAAACTAACTCCAATATAAACCCACCGGCGGGGTTATTCGACGGTCGGAGCAAGTGATGTAGTATTAACAGGGTGAGAGTCCACTAAGGAGGTGGATGGGTCAAACAAACACAAGACTTTCAACAAGGAGACCGGTGTTCATGTCCCCTGTGAAACTAAAAGTAACGTTGACTTATGTTGTCACGTCAGTCGTTAGTCACATGACTCATCGATATCGTCAGTCCTGTGAGTCACTTGAGTCGCGAGTCAGTGAAGTAAACGTCAACCTTCCTCCCTGCATGATATATATACCCAGAATGCTGAGTTCTTCTGCTCACGGAGGTCACATGTACCAGGATGCATTGCATGCAAGCTTCTGTCCAACGTCGCCTCTATGCTCCCCTCATCACTCCGCTCAGTAGCCGGAAAACAAGACATAGAAACTTCTGTTGGTCTTGAGGAGCTGCAGCATTTATTTGTGCACAAACTGCAATCTCTACTGTAGATTCACTTGATATCTTCATCGCTAAACTTAAACTCTCCTCTTCTCCGATCGCCCTCTCTCGTCTGCTCATCTTTCTTGCAGTGCAGAAAGATGGCATCATGAGAGAAATCTTTGGTCGTCAATCAAAAACAGTGGTCTAAGGTGGTACTCAAAGACGCAGCTGCCAATTTAGAGCTTCAGCGATCAAAACGCAGGCTGTTAAAATTTAGTAGTGTCAGAAATTTAAGACTGCTGCTACAACACACGTTTACAGACCGACCAATCAGTATATAAAGTATATAGTATATAATGCAGAGATGCAAAAAACAGATTCACCTCAAACTCAATTTGCAATATCAGCATTTCATATTTCCCTCTTTTCCCACGGGGACATGCTTCACAGTCTCCTCATCCCCTTTTAAGACTCTCCGAAGCATAAAAGTGCCAGCTCTACAGCCAAAAGTTTTATTGTTTTACTACATTTTAGGGACGCCGCGGTGAGGAAATTTTCCCACCGGTTAATAAACTCCTGACATCACCGGTGTTACAGATTACACCGGACATTTTACAGGAAAAAAGATGACGCTCAATAAATGTAGCGCGCTTACTTTGATCTTTAACGTTGGATGGCTGTGTGTCTGGCCTCTCTGGTCGAGCTTTTCCACCTGGCGCCGCTGCTCCACCCACACCGGCTGTGACCATTGTTATGTTGTTAGTCTCAAGTCCCCCGGTAACTTTGTAGTGAGTAATGATAATGAGAAATGAGTACCGTCACGTTTTATCAGTATTGTTACATCCCTAGTATGGACAGGAAGATATGTAAACAAACTCTAAAAACATACCATTCCAAAAATTGGAGCTCAAAAGTGTCTATTCACAGAAGTTCTGGTAACCAGGTTTTATATATTGACCAGTTTTCCCTGTTGACGGCCCTCAGCTCCCTCCAATGAGCAGCCCTCTGCAACTTTTTTTTTGCTTTCCTAGCACCTCACTACATCCTCTATATCTGTTTGCTGTGTCCGGCCTTGCAGACAGCAGCAGACCGAGAGCAAACAGATGTGCTCAGCTCCCCCGAGGAGACGCAGCCGATGTGGATGTTATTGTTTAAAGAGAAGGTCCTCGGGGCTGTGTGGCAGGGCGGAGGTGGTGGGGTTTAACCTGCCCCCGGGCGGCCCCGGGGCTCCATAAATCTTCACCGTGACGGTGAGTTCCTGGCCCGGTGCAGGTTGCAGGGCCGACAAAAGAATCCGGGCCCCCACTTGGTTTGCTGGTTCTGTCGGTGTGGTTTGGTCAGGATGTGGGGGTCTCGCTCACGGCAGCAGAAGTGAAAGGCCTCATGGGAGGCAGAGATAACATCAACAGTGATCTATAGGTCACTGTGCTCTCACTCTCTGTCTGCAGAGAGAGACACTGCTCTGATTGAACCTAGACATCACAAAGGGATAACGTCCACAGGGCCTGTATGTGCACCTTTTAAACAACGTGTGGAAAAGAAGATGTGTTATGATGGTTGAGAGGGTCGCTGAGCTCAGCAGAGGCCACCGTCCGGCTGACTGCTGCCCTCACGTACTCCCCTCGCTGCACAGACAGACTTCCCTCTGCTGCTGACAGACCAGGAGGGTTTCCACCGCTGAGGACAAACCTCCACTGATCGGAGGATGTGAAGGATGAATGTGAGCGGTAATGCCTCACATGTGGATTACTTAAAGTTTCAGAGTACAGTTTTGTTTCACAACTTGGGTGTCCGTAGGTCTCACCATTCATCGTGATAGCTTTTTATTAAGCAATGTTAACTGGTGGGGTCTGTGAGACGAGGCTACATTGGTAGAAAGGAAGTCCATTAGGTCAAGACATGTGAGTCAAGTGATCAGAAAGTTTGTAAACAAATCCCCAGTTCTGCCTTTAAAATCTAAACCAAAAGTAAAGTAGGGCTGCCCCTCTTAGTCTATTAATCGACTTATTGGCTGTAACCAAATGCTTTTTCACGCTGAATGACTTCTTTCCAAGAAACTTATGAGCACATCTCTGATAAACACAAGATTTAAAGTGGTGCTTTTGTGTGATTCAGATCTGTAAAACTGTGGAGAAACTCAGTTTTACAGATCTGTCCATTAAAGCATCTAATTGATTTGTTGACAAAATCGTATGAGCGTTAGTTGACTAAAGATTTCTTTGGTTGAGGACAGCCCTACGGAAATAAAAAAAAAAAAAGATTACTACAAAATTTACTATCAGATTTTAGATTTTGCTGAGCTAATTTCTGTTACTATAATTGTGAGAATACGTAATAGTGCAATGGACGATTGTAGTGGATGTTTTAGGTGTGAAATTATACAGAATTTTGAAATAAAATGTAATTGAAGTGGCTCTTTACTTTGTTTTGAACTGCACTCTCCAGTACCACTGTGTACTGTGACACCGTTCCCTTCCATTTTCTTCTCGTAGATTTTGAGTAGTTTCTATGGTTTGTGCTGTTTATGTTTATGCTGAGTGACTACCTGGTTCTTTTCTTACATATTCCAATGTATCTGACGTCGCCTCTGCTGGCGACTTTGCAGCTGCAACCAACATTTTTTAGGGCTCTCCTTGACTAAAGAAATTCTTAGTCGGCTAACTAATTGACAGATCTGTGAAACTGAGTTTCTCCACAAAGAATCACTCAAAAGCACAGCCCGTTCTTACTCCCAGGGCGTTAAATACCGAGACTTTGTCACAGCCCTCCACAGCCCACTGCACAAGGCACCCTTTAGCACCGGTATGAAACACACCGGGCGTTTCATTAACTATAATTTAAACTCATTCTGCAACAGTAAACGCTCCGAGACAGTGTGGTCACGTAGTTTAAAGAGCAAAAAGACACACAGGGTGGGCAGGAGGGGAGGCCGATGTGTCCAACAAACACAAGGCTTTAGTCCTGGAGGAGACCGCTGTTCGTGTCCCGTGCGTCACGTTACAGTCAGCTCTTCGTTCGTGTCCCGTGTTCACAACGTTCAGTGTGATTTTCACTGTACAAATGTAGTAGTTTTAAGCCCAGCCATGTACTGTAGTTCTTTCCTAAACATAACTATAGTGGTTTTATTGCTGGTATGTGACGAGTTGGGATGAGAACATGTTGAAAAGCACCACTTTAAATCTTGTGTTTACCAGAGATGTGCTCACAAGTTTCTTGGAAATAAGTCATTCAGCATGAAAAAAGCATAAAAAATTACAAATAAACTAAAGAAATCTTATGATTAGTCGACTAATTGACTAATTCTGGATTATTCATTTTGTCTAATTTTACTTAAGAAAGTCATACCCAACCGCTATGGAATATTTATGCTTACATAAAAACAAATCAAATAAATAAATAAAGTGAAATACACATTGATATGTATTATCATTTTAAGTCTGCATTTACTGTGTTGTAATTTAATTTCGGCATGGACCATTCGTCTCATTTTCAGAAAAGAAATAGCTTCTCCGCATCTCAAACAATTAATTCAGTTGTTAAATAAAACAAGCTAATTAATTGCCCTTTTAACATATCTTTTTCATTTAATTATGACAGTAAATGCATACTTAAAAGGGAAAAAACATATGACAATGGGTGTTGTGTTTCTCTTTATTTCTTTGTTTTGATTTTGGCATTTTAAATCTTCCATATAAACTTCTTAAAGCATTAATCTTGACTACTCCTTTTGTGTTTGCAACAGAGAGCGGTAAAAGAGGGAGCAAAGAATAAAACTGTTTTATGTCTATGAGTGTTTTGGATTCCAGTAAGTTAGAATTAATTGAATGGTTGAGGATAGACCGTTGATTACTGTATATTAAAATACAACAGAAAAGGCATTTTACGTCACCCTTCACTTTCTATACATAGTTTTTACGCCGTGTTTGTGGGAGCTGTAAGTGGGCCTGACCAGGGTTAGTGTGTTTAGTTTAGTGTGTGTGACTGAGCTGTGTGGACAGCATGAAGTATGGCAGCGGCAGAGGGGAGTTGGCCGACTGTCCCACCGAGTCCGGCGCTCGCTGTTTGGGTTGGCGCCCCATCCAAGAGCCCTCCAATCCAAACACTGGAGGGCTGTTCACACGCCATTACCTCTGTGATTGACAGGGCGGCCCACCACTCAGAAGGCTGCACATGAAGGACGCCGTTTGTTAGTGCCAGGAGTTTGTCGCTGAGGGTGATGATTTGGCAGCTGATTGATGTAAATGTAAAAGCATGTCATAAGGTTTGCTGGTTATAGAGAGTGGATTTAGACCTCCTTCTCTGCTGATTATTTTTCTTCTTGGCTGGTCATACTTTCTTTTTATGGCAGCGTTATCAAGGTACAGATTGATCATTATCGGCACTTACTGCAGGCCGCTACATTTATGAAGCTGTGTAGGACTTTGCTTTCTTGCGTTTATATGGCTCTGGTTGTGTAAGCACTGCTCGTGACAGGGTTGAGGTGGACGTAAACAGACTCTGTTAAAGTCTAACTTTGTCACGTAACATGACTGATGATGACTTATAGCCCTTGATTATGTGTCATGATATAATTCAACAGTATGGCCTGAAATCGGAGAATGACATCACCCCCTGCTGCCAGACCTCTTCTCGCAGCGTGGTGAATCCCGGCAGTGAATACCAGAACAGTGAGGCTTATTTTAGTTGCACGGGGTTTAGTATTGCGGGAGACCATGTAAACAATAATACATGACAATATACAATGGGATATATCAGAGTTTATTATCATGTTTATACTACAGTCACTTATCAAAGGAAACTGTCATCCAAATTACCCCTTTACTTACCCCTATAGTGGTATGTGCCCATGCTGACATTTTTGATTTATTTGTCCAGGTTTAGAGATATATGCCTCCACCCAAAACCAATGGAAGAGAATGGAAAAATTACTTTTAAAAAAGTCAACTGTAACATATCTTTGCTGTTATTCTAAATACTCTGTCTGAGAAGAGATGATGCTGTTGAATTTAAGGGGTAACTTCCATGTCTTTCAACCTTTTCAACCCCCTAATGTTGTGTGGATAACTACTAGGGACAACAATTTCTGAAATTGAGGGAGAGCGCTGCAGACAGCAGCTGCTCACAGGCTGCACTATGGTGCTATTGGGGCAAGCTGGCACCGTCATTTACGTCCACTAAAAGTGCTTGTTTTTGCCATTACAGGCTCTGATTGTTATTATAAGTGTCTGACGTTATGGAAAGAGTCTCGCTTAAGGAGAAGTCTCGTTCTGAAATCTGGTGAGGTGATGTGTTGCCGGAGGACAACGGTTGAATAGTGGAATACATCCATGGTGGAAACACAAGTGCCAGCCAGGCAGAGTTTGTTGTGTTGGAGTACAGGAAGTGTAGCTTAGTGTTATCTAAAAGATTTTCAATGTCATGGCTGAATATTTAATTGATTTCCACAATGTGGATGAGGTTTGAATTCGATGGCCGCCCGTATTTATTTGAGCCATAGTAGACTGATATTCAGATTTCACAACGAGACTTCTCCTTGAGCGGGACTTGGACATATATAACAAACAGATCGGATCAAGAGAAAAGGTAAGAAAAGGTTTTATTTCTCTTTAGGTTCCTTTCTATAATGTTGTCAGACACTTGTAATAACGATCTGAGCCCGTCAGTGGCAAAAACAAGCACTTTTAGTGGACGTAACGTTACACTGACGCTGCTCACTTGCCCTCGCAGCTCGTTATCCCTCAATACTGGATCAATTTCAAAAATTGTTGTCTCAATAGAAACAAGATCACGGGAAAATAGGGTCCAGGTTGAAAAATACCGAAGTTACCTTTTGAAGTAAGTAATCTTTCAGTGCTGTGAGCAATACTGAAACAACACCCACATTTCCGATTTGTTCAGTTGTTCAGATGGATGTGATGTTGTGGCCATTGACAGCTGTTTAACCCCCCGGATAGAGGAAAAGCATACATAACAGCTAGTTAGTAAAATAGTGACAAAAAGTGTGGATGAAATGAAACAAATTGTCATATTTTTTTTTAACATTGTGGAAAACATTAACTCAGCTACCGCTCGAATGAAAGTACCGTCAGCCGGACAGACTTTTCACTTGCCACTGCTTCGGATACCGGACACTGGTTTGGATAAAATGAAACAAATTATCTCTCCTTCCCAACAAGAAGTCGACTAACATGAACGCAATATCAGGCTGAAAGAATGAAGTGAAACAAAATGACAATTTTGGTCACGCTACTGAGCAGTACAGCGAAACGTCCATGACAAAGCAAGTTGTTTGTTTTATCCCAAATTGTTTGTCAGTGCCTTAAACCGTTACAAATTAGCTTTACAAAAATGATTCAGACGACTGTTTTCTGATCTGTCAACGCTATTGTTACGATTTGGTTAAGTTTAGGCACAAACATTTGGCAGGAAATTGGATGTGAACAGTAATCTCTTGTGTCAAAGTTGCATGTTTTGTCCCGACCTCCTCTTTAAAAGGTTTTGTGACGCTAAAACAAAGATTACCGCTACTTCCACCTTTGTTCCAGACTGACAACAGTCATGATTCACGCAGCCACTAGAGGTCCTGATTAGGTAAACATAAACATAATAGTTTAGGGATTTGAATGAACGACTTTTGCTGTCATTTTTATTGTGAGAAGAGTCTTATATAAAGTGTCAAAACTGTCCATCACCTGATTAGTGTGCGCTCATGCTTGTTATTCCTAAGAAAGTGTGAGTTGGAGGCTCGCTGAAGGCTCGCTAGAGGCCAGATGGAAGTGCCGTCCTCAGCATTTCTCTGCTCTTGCTGGGAACGCAGGGCTCTGTGGCATTGGTTCTCACCATTAACGGGGCTTCCCTCCTGAATAGGCCCTGCCAAACTATGCAGTGTCCCGCCGAGTCCTGAGATGAGGACATGGGCTTGCAGTGAAGCCTAGCGGTTCCTACTTCCTATCAATGACAAGAAGCATCAATCTTAGCCGCCCTTAGTCCTGGACCCTGCCAAGCGCGATTCCAGTGAGAAGAAAAAAAGCAAAAAGACTCAGGCTGCTGGAATTAAACAAAGGCTGGATTATCCTCTCAATATGTCTCTTAGCAGGACAGTCCATCTCTGAATCCCCCATGGTTCAGGGCGGAAGAAACGTCATAATTTTAGTGCTTGACTGCTGTAGATGCAGTCAGACTTCTCTTCTTTTTTATATTCCCTTTACCCCTCTCCTCTCACACTCATTCCTCGTCCGCAGACTGCCTGTCACTTGCGTTGAGAGGGCAAATAAAGTTTGAAATGAAGTCCAACCCTGTTGCTTCCATTTCGACTCAATCCAAAATACACTATTTAACACCGTATGTGACGCGTCCAAAAACATTCCCTGTGACATTTATTCTCTCACACCTGCCGAAACCCAGCAATAACCCTGTTAAATAAGCGAGGTGTGGACTATTGCTCAGGAGCGGTGGTTTGCTCACGGAGCTCCTCGGGGTTTCCCCAAACGCTTGAGGAAGTCCACCTCAGTTTCACTGATTGGAAACGTGTCCGGACAGATTGCGGTGCTCCTCTGCTCACACTGCACACCTTCAGTGCTCAGCGGCGTGTTTGTTCAGGTGCAGCGGACCATCGGTCCATTGGGGGGGTTTTCGACTGCCTGTCTGAATACAATTCACAAGTTTATTAACAGCAAGAGAGGAGGAGTTCGAGATGTGGCTTTGAATGATTTTCTCAAAATAGAACGAAGTAATTCCACATTAGGAAAAGCTGTTAGTGTATGTGCTTGAACGCTCTTATCATTTGAAACCAACAATTTTGGCGGTTTTCACAGTGTCAGATATGTTAAAGGAACAGTGTGTAACATTTCAGGGGATCTATTAACAGAAATGAAATATAATATTCATAACAATGTTTTAATTAGTTTATAATAAACTGAAACTAAGAATCGTTGTGTTTTCGTTAGCTTAGAATGAGCCTTTCATATCTACATAGGGAACGGGTCCTCTTCACGGAGTCCGCCATGTTTCTACAGTAGCCCAAAACGGACAAACCAAAAACCGGCTCTAGAGAGAGCCTTTCATGTTTTTATGTTACCTGAACGCCACCGTAGTTCTCCGACACGCTTGTGAAACTGAGGTAACGAGAGTTATTGTGGCGTTACAACAGTTTTACACTTGGCAGCTCACGTTACTGCAGTCTTGGAAAGGAAAGAGTGAGCGGAGAGGTACTCGGTTGCAGTCTGCAACCACACCACTAGAAGCAGCCAAATCCTTCACACTGTCACTTTAAAGCAGAGGTTCTCCATCTTTTTTTCAGCCAAGGACCCCTTACAAGACAGAGAACATACCAGGGACGCCTTCATGTATGTCCCTTGGAATAATTTGACGTAGCTTATTTTTTTACACTTCTATAGTCTTAGTTATGTGAAAGAACAACACAAGAGAAATGTATCAGAAAGATATTAGACATGTATTAAACATATTTGCAAATTCTAAGCGTTATAGATTTGTAGATTTAAAAATTTTAATATTATTCATTGGACTATACATTACATTGGACTATACATTACATTATTTCATGATAATTTAAATGAATGAATCTGAAAACTTTTCACGGACCCCCTGGCAGAGTGCCACGGACCCCTGGTGGTCCCCGGACCCCACTTTGAGAATCACTGCTTTAAAGGACTAGTATGATATTTTGAGAAACATGCTCATTCACTATCAGCCGGAGACTTAGATGTTAGATGAGAACATCGATACCACTCTCAGGTGTGTACGGTAAATATGAAGCTACATCCCGGAGGCAGTTAGCTTAGCTTAGCACAAAGACTGAGGGTAAACAACTAGCCGGGCTCTGTTTTCAGTCTTTATGCTAAGCTAAGCTAACCGTCTCTTGGCTGTATAGCTTTATATTAACCGTACAGACACGAGAGTGGTATCCATCTTCTCTTCTTTACTCTCCGCCAGAAAATGAATAAGCATATTTCCCAAAATGTTGAACTACTCCTTTAAAGGAAAGGCACTTGGGATAATAAAAAAAAAACTTTTAGATAGACAAGCTAAAAATAAGGTTGTGTGTCAGTGCGGGGACACATTCATGCATGCCATGTGTAATAATAGACGTTTAATTGCTTGATAATTGATCCCTTAATCCTAAATCCCATCACACATCAAGGCTGCTCCATAAAACTCAAACCTCATTTAATAACTTGGGCTGCTTTTATTATAACAAATACACCACTGTACGTAGTCTATATGGGGCTTTGTGGTTCTGCAATATTTGAAGGTTACTGTTCTCTCTTGTACGGCTGCAGAGGCCAAAGTGGACGGGAGGTGCCAAAAAGCACAGACTAGGCGGGGTGGTCCGGAAACGGCCCGGAGATCCAGTGAAACTTAACAAGCATGTTCCCTTTGGATGTTAAAATGAAGTGTAACATAGATATTAATGTAGCAAGTATCACAACACAGCAGAGGAATGTAAACTGGAGCGCTGGGACATCAGGTTGGACGCTAACCAGCTGCAGCCGAATACCCCTAAACCCCCCCTACCCCTCCACGTCCTCCAATGGCCGGCTACACTCGAGCATTAGCTTCTCACCACGGCTGGCCGGGAGCAAAACGGCTCCTTCTGGGGATGGAAGTGTCTAGTTACTCATCTGGGGAGGTTGATTGTTGAGATAAATCACTTGTGGTGATGTAAAGGCAGCTGAATGTGTGTGAGGGTTCAAGGCCCGTATATGAATCTCATGAAAGACGACATGGCTGCCGTTAGCTATGTAACACATTAATGAGCAGGTGAATGCAGTGATAACCTCACATGAGATTTGGACTCGTGGACTCCTGTTTTACATTGGATCTATGTGATTTTTGTTCTCCAGAGGTGTCCTTCCTTTGGGCTGCTCACCAGGTTCACCACAGTTCAGAGTACTACAACCTCACCACCGCCCTCAGACAGTCCCTCACCCAGCAGTTCACATCATGGGTAAGATGTTATTCATTCAAGTTGAGTTTTATTATTGTCAACATAGTAATGAGAATGATTATTGTTTGTGTAGCCAGAGATTGATATATCTTATTCCTCTGTGTCTAATGCCGGGTTCAGATTACACGGTATCAGCATGGTAATAGCCTGCCCCAACAGACGTAAGGCGTCAGGAACGAAAATGGACGAAACTGTATCTGCAACAACTACTCTGACAAATTCCATGATACGTTCTGTCATGTTGACCAATAGGGTTGGACGCCATTGTTTGTTTACATTCTTTCCAGATGATCGCGCAGGTCGTGAAAGACGGCAAGCTATGACTGGTCAGGGACCAATGTGTAGTCTTTCATGTCTCTTTGCGAGAATTTACGACTCTATAATCGCCTCATCTGACACAGTGACCATATTTACAGACAAGACTAGAAGGGACAACTCGCAGACCTCCGCCAAGGCCATGCCCTATCTCACAATGTTAACGAAAGTGAAAAGTAGTTGGTGTATCCACTCCGTGGTTCGGATCTGCTCCAAAGTGTTATGAGTTCTTCCTTGACCCATGCTACACCATTCCACCAAGTTTCAGGAAATTCAAGCCAGTAGTTTTTCTGTGATCCTGCTGACAAACAGACAAAAAAACCCCGAAAACATAACCTTCAATTGGCCAAGGTAAATAGTGTGTAGTCTGAGCCCATAGGCATTAAAGATACATTGTTGTCCAAAAACTATTTAAAGCACCATTAAAATGTAGAGTGTGTAGGATTTGGAGGCAGCGAGTGATGTGGTTGCAAATTGCAACCCACTGAACACCTTGAGCTTGATGTGTTCCTGTATTATGTTTATAAAAGAGGACTTGTGTACTGACTTCTCTCCTCTCGTCCTCAGATCTTCTACCTGCCCTTGGCTCTGGTTGCGCCCCCCACCGTCTTCGCCGTCCACATACAGTTGAACCTTCTCTACCAGTTCTGGATCCACACTGAGGTAAATGTTTAAACACAGGTTATAAATTCTGTCATTAATTGACTGTGTCTTGATCCGGATCTTAGAAAAAGGACACAAAGAGACTATTTGGGATCCCACGTAAAAACATCATCGTCCACGCACGTTGATGTTTTACGTGTTAAAAGGTTTGATCGTTGGACCGATGCAATTAAACAACAACAACTACCATCATTCATCACCAGACACACGTCCTGTTTTATATCTTTGAGTGAAAGGTAGACTTTTTACGTGTTTATGGAGAGTCAAGATAAGTTAAGATGATGATTAATGCCGCCTGGAGGGAATTTCTTCAAATTTGGCACAATAACAGCCACTTGGACTCGAGGATGAACTGATTAGATTTTGGTTAAAGGTCACTCTGAAAAAAAAAATGTTTGGGCCATAACTCAAGAATTCATATGCTAATTATGACTAAATCTCACAGACATTTCTAATAGGACAAAATCATGAAGTGATGACATTTTGACTGTAACTTGACTCTTTGGCGAAGGCACACAACCGCAATGCGGTAATTGTAGTTTTGGCAAAAAATGACCAGTTACAGATTCTCCAGTGTGAGGATTTACTTGATTTACTTGCCTGAGGAAGAACTTGTAGATGGAAACGCTGCCTTGAAAAGAGGAATAAACTATTTATTTGGAGCATAGCAGGATGCAGACCTCCTTTTGAGTCCTGGATTTACCAAATTTCTCATTACTTATCCTTTTAGACATTGCTTATGGCTCAAGTAACTTGTTGGAGCCATTTGCTAGTTTTTGCCGCTTTACAGGCATCTTTTTAAATCTAAAATATCAAGAGAATAATAAATACTTGTGACTTAGAGCTGTTTAATTTGACCAGTTTTATGCAGGTGGAGAACGTGAAAACTATATTGAGTACTGTATATTACAATGATGAAATATGTATATAAATATATTGTATAATCACTCAACATTTAGCACATCTAGCTGTGTATAAATCTCCCCTGTGCAAAGTTAAAAGGGTAATCTGACTGAAGAAAAGTCTGTAAAGTTATCTTTCTCCCTGTGCCAATACTAATCCGTCTGCAAAGTCGAGCCTTTGTAGACTCGGTGTTGCAGTGGAACCTGAATTCAATAAAAAATAATGAGATTTTATGAAATATTCCAAACAGAAGCATGACCGCTCTCTCCGACTTTAAAGTGACTGCGAGTATCACTTTTACAATCCCCACAATCTTTGGCGGGAATGAATGGATTTGGAACGCCTTCCATCTTTTAGTGCACTATTAGTGAAAACAGTCGTAATAGTCACAATTTTCTGAAGGGATGTAATTTATGCCTCCTTTATGGCCTTTTTTTTTTGATGTCATGTAATTTATTGGCACGCCATTCGCTGCGCCGGTCCAGCCTCAGAGCCGGAGTGAAGTGGTGGAGACCCTTTTCATTCAAGATAAAACTCTCACGCTCGGCTGCCAGACGCAGCCATTACATGGAAATAATGAATCACTAAGAAATTCTGTCCAGCCGTGCACGTTTCTCCAGACTGAGAGGTTTGTCGTATTGATGCGAAACATCAAAATATCTGAAAGCTGCAGCCAGAAGAGAAACATGAACTGTGTGAAATTTGCTCTGTAATCTTTAATGACTTACTGGTGCATCTGTTTGATATCTAACAGTGATTCATGTTTGATAGTTTTATGCACAAAATGTACTCCTGATGCATTCAACTGCATCGTTCTTCATATTAAACTAGAAGTTTTGTATATGTGTGTGTTAATGGGTTTAACACTACCAGCATTGCTAACATATTATTCTTCATCCTACCAGCCCATCAATACTGACTATGATCAGGAAAACAAACACAAATATGAATATTTAGGAATGTATGAAAGTGATATTGACTTTTCGTCACCTATTAACTAAAGGATATAACTAAAACTATGAAACAAGTGTCCCAGAATGCATCTTTCCAACAGTTATTAATGGTAATCTTTTGGTTTTATGTCTGGTCAGAAGGTTGATCAGTCTAACTTTGATACAGAACAAGATATGAACTGAAAGGATAAGTAACTATTGATTACGCTCAAAAGGATAAGTAACTATTGATTACGCTTGATTACGCTCAAAGTCATTTTTCAAGCAAAATCTCAAACATCTGATGCTTCCAGCTTCTCAAATTTGAGGATTTGCTGCTTTTTCTTGTCTTATATTAAAGTAAACTGAATATATTTTGGCTTTAGACTAGGGGCGATTCTAGGATCAGACCTTTAGTGAGAATGTGACATGTACAGTCAAGGGTGTGACTGTGCAAATAACTGCATGGTTTTTGCCCAAAACTGCATGTGATTATCATAAAGTTGTTGTGTTGTACATGAAATTTAGTAACACATTTACTGAAAGCTCCCCAGAGGATGAACCTTCCACCACTTGGACAAAATGTCAATTAGTCACACAAGATATCAGATATCTCATAACCTTAAAATCAAATTGTGATAAAATGTACTTAACACATTCTATATATATATAATGTATTTAATCCCAATGTGATGTTTGTTTTTATTCTATCTCAGCTGATCAGAGACCTTGGACCACTGGAGTGGGTCTTCAACACCCCAAAACATCACAGAGTTCATCACGGTGAGACAAGCTTTATTTTTTGAAGGAGAGCAACAATCTAATCTTCTTGTTTTATAAAGTTTTACAGAGAGTATTTTTGTTTTTGCCATACCTGAGATGGCACATCAACAGAAAGGGCAACATCAAACATGCGATAAAGGTTGAAATATTGATAATTGGTCATTTCTAATTGTGTTTATGGTCAGGTTACAAGTGTGTTGTTTTTTTTTTTTTTTTAAATATCTTCTATGTTCATCTCACAACATATTCTCCCCACAGGGAGGAACATTTACTGCCTTGACAAGAATTACGGAGGAATTCTCATCATATGGGACAGATTATTCGGTAAGCAAAAGTAATGACATATTTGCTTCTAATCCTGATAGTCTTTTCAGTTCCTCCATTTAGTTACTGCTAACTGTAACTAGAGACCAGTGATTGTATTAGCATTTGACAATGTTCTCTACATGGCAGTAGATCAGTGAGTTAGTGTTGGCCGCATCTACACCAAAAGTATGGCCACTGCAATACTCATATTTTTGCTAAATAGGAATATTCATATAGTAGCTGCCTCCCTTTTCTTTGTTTTGCACAAAAGACGGATGTTTCCTCTTCTTCAATTAATTAATTTAGTAGTACCATTTACAACATTATCGCCACCTACTGTCAAAGAAGAGATTAGCCGTCAAAGTGCGCTCATCGCTGCAAGATTATGTTCTTTTTAGGAGGAATCATAGACTGTATATAAGAAGTGAACAGAGTCACCGTGATGTCACCCATTGGTTTGTGGACTGCCGTTTTGAAGACTCGAGTTTGGCATTGTGGCTGTAGCCATCTTGGTTTTTTGCAACCAGAAGTGACAGGAGAGGGTGGAGCTAAGTACAACCGAACGCTGAATAACACCAAAATGTTATAATTATCTTTCATGAACTGAAAACACACTGTGAAAGGGTTAAAGTCGTAAGGTGAAATCACAAGGTAGCCATGTCCTAAAGCATCCCCTGCTTTATGGTCTATTTGACTCTAAATGGGACCATAATTTACTAAATGAACATCATGCTGTATTGAAGAAGACTTGAAACTAGCGATTGAGACCATAAACTCATGTTTACAATGTTTACTGAGGTAATAAATCAAGTGAGAAGTAGAGTCAATTTCTCATAAACTTCTATACAATCAGACTTCTTTTTTTAACCAGAGGAGTCGCCCCCTGCTGGCTGCTAGGCATAATATAGTTTTTGAATTAGTTCTGACTTTGATTCTCAAAAATCATTGTTTGGTCACATGAGGTTGTCACAAGTTACCATGGTTACGCATCTCTAACCGGCAAGGAGGCTTTCAGAAAGTGACGTGGTAATTAAAGGTCATTGCGTCTGGAAAGACACATACTACTGTTTATTCGCACAAAAGTATGTTGAGCGATGGTACACATATTGAGTATGTAGTGCATAGTATGTGATTTTAGATGTAGCCAAAGTGTTCAGTCACATTTATGACTCATAAAGTGTGAGTGTTATAATTAGCAGCCTGTGATGTCAAAGGGCTCCTAAATTACACATCTCTTTCCAAATTTATATCACAATCTCCTGTGTAGCATCAAAGTATTGAAAGATGTTATTAGTGAACTGTTTCTGGTATTTGTATCTGTACTGGTGTCTGTGATGTCTGCCTTCTCATTACTTGATATTGAATGGAAACCAAAAGTTGTGGTATGACCCATTATAACTAGAGAATGAAGGGAAACAGTGACTCTATAAACTGTAGGTTTGCTTGTAGCCTTTATACTCCACTCAGCAATTTTGCACCAAACGTCAGCGAGAGGTAACTGATTAAATTTTGAGGTTTACATTACCCAGAAATCCCTTGGGCCCGTTTTTTTTCTCTCTCTCCCTCTCTCTCTGTGGCTTTAGATAGTTTTAAGAGTTTGATCCCAGAAGCTGAGATCACAAGTTTATTATTGTTCTTCTGTAGCAGGTTATATATTTTACTCCTTAGAGTATTCTCCTTGGAGTATTCGTCTCACCAAACACATTGGGAAAACGTATTATGTCTTAATTGGCTGGAGAGCCAGATATTTCCCTCAGGATTTGGTGGAGACCAAAACAGAGCTAAAAGGAGAGTGAATATTGGACTTACATTCGCCAGGTGGACACAAACACGACTCCAGGTGAATGATAATATTACTGTGTAGTGTCTGCTGGATGTGTAAATAGGAAAACGTATGCAAACAATCAATGTATTTACAGCTTGAAATGCTGGAAAAAGACAAGTTTAAAGGAGCAGTGTGTAACATTTTGGGGCATCTATTCACAGAAATGGAATATAATCATAACTATGTTTTCATCAGTGTATAATCACCTGAAACTAAGAATTGCTGTGTTTTCGTTAGCTTAGAATGAGCCCTTAATATCTACATAGGGAGCGGGTCCTCTTCACGGAGATCGCTAAGTTGCTCCGCCATGTTTCTACAGTAGCCCAGAACGGACAAACCAAACACTGGCTCTAGAGAGAGCCATTTGTGTTTTTTACGTTACCTGAAGGCCACTGTAGTTCTCCGACACGCTTGTGAAACTGCGGTAACGTGAGCCACAGAGTGCTAAACCGTGGTACCACCAGCCGCCGTCTGACTTGGTTTGGCTTGAACCATGGTTTTGCATTCGCCGGCTCACGTTACCGCAGTCTTGGAAAGGGAGAAGTGAGTGGAGGGGTACTCAGTTGGTTGCAATCTGCAACCACACCACTAGATGCTGCCAAATCCTACACACTGCACCTTTAAGGTATTTTTATTCATGTTATTTAGTTTTGCAAATAAAAACTGTACATGTCCTTCTCAGGTACCTTCGCTCCAGAGACAGACAAAGTGATTTACGGCCTGGTGTTCCCCATCAACACCTTTGAAATCCTCTATGTTCAGGTTGGTTCCTATCCTTCTGAGTATAAACACCTTTTAGTAGATGAGGGAGGAGGGAGCTCAGGTTTCCCTTTGCTGGCCATTTTGTAACCATAACATTATTACTCCACTCCAAACAAACTGGCCAGCTGAGGTGAAGGAGGCCAATGAAGTGAAATGCCAGGAGGTGGATGTTGTGATTATTTTTGCTGCCCTCGCTGTTGGCAGAGCACAGTGTGAGCAATGTGCTGCCCAATGAAAGCAGAAACCGTAGCCTGCTCAGGATTAGTTATCGCAGCTTTGCTTTCATTAACATTGATCAGTTAAATGCAGCGTTTGATTGTATGTTTATGTTTGACTTGTGGGTTTCTTCTCTTTTAGTTGCACTACTATTGGTATTTGTGGAAAAGGTCCTGCACTTATAAGACTATCAGCGACAAATTGTCAACTTTCGTCAAAGGTCCGAGTTGGAAGCCTGGTAAATCTCGGCTGGGTGACTACGTCGACAATCCCAAGGTTAGTAAAAAAAGAAAAGTCCTTGTTTTCATCATTCCTGCAGGAGGCATATTTTCACAATAATGCCCTCAGGCTTCATTACAAGTATTGTGACACACGCAAAAGCACAGGCCTAAATGACTCAGAGCATTCCTTATTGAAGGATTCACATATTCTACAAGTTTTACAAGGAACTGCCACATCAAATAAAAGCTGCAAAGCCTTTGTAGAGGGAACACAATAAGTTCATTTTCACCGTCTTTAAAACGCAGTCTGCGGGATTAAAACCGCATGCAGTTGAGTGTGAATGTGTGTGTGTGTACAGAAAGAAACACAGGCTCCAGCCGAATGCCCCGGCGGTTAGCTTTGAAATAACGCTGATGGTGTCACATATTTACTTCCCTCATGCTTCACACTTAAAAAAAAAAAAAAAAAAAAAAAAAAAGAAACCTCCCCTTTGCCTTTACAATTAAATTGGCCCCTTAAACCCAGCGGGGCGATTCTAAACACGGACAGAGCTGGAATTGAACCGAAATATCATGAAAGGCTTCGTGCAGACGGCTGCTCGTTGATATCTGCCGGTGAGGGAAAGAAAGGAAAGAGAAGGCTGAACGTGTTTCAGCTTTTTGAGAATAAGCAGAGCAGCGTGCTGGAATACCTACAGGGCTGGGGATGGGATGCGGGGGGAACCCACATGTGGTGGTTTGGTTCTCCGGGATCCTGGGAAACCCCCTGAATTAGAGACAGACATCTGTGATTGGCCAGTTTTTTTGTACTTCTTTCCCAAAAAGGCTGCTGTTTCAACACAAGGCCCTCAGGACTAATTACTTATCGCTTAGAAGCAGCAGACAAAAACAGGTCAGATGACTCAGGGAATTCTTACGAAAGGACTCATATATTACTGTGTGTTTGGGGGAAACCGCTACACCCAATAAATACTGGATGACTTTGTAGATGGAACACAACAAACTCATTTTCACCAGTTTTGAAAGTCAGCCTGCGAGGAGAGCGAAGCAACAAAAAGTCTTTTTGTTTGGAAGATAATAAACACATAAGAAGTAGAAAGAGAGAGAGGTCATCAGAGAGGTTTGAACATGACTTTTATGAGGTCAATTAGTGCATTTTCCTTTTTAAAGACCCAAAACATCCTCACTGACTCATTTTTGTTTTCTTTTGTTTTTGCCATTTCCATTACTTCCTTTTCCTAACCCCATGCCCTAATGCTGTTTTTATTGTCTTTTTAGTGTCTCTTAAAGTTATAATAACGCCTAAATATTTTTCAACGTCTATTTTTGATACTATTTTTTCAGCAATAGCAATTCAATATAGGCTATGGAAATGTTGATTGTCCCACGCAGAGATTCACAGCATGCACACACTGAACCTGATCTGGAAGACTACAGTCAGTGCCAGGCATTTGGAAGAGGAAGTGTAGTTTTTACTTCTTTACAACATGGTGATCTGATGAATTCTCTCGGCTCACAGTTTGTTTGGCTGCGTTAAACATATACACCTGTTGCTTTTCTGACAGAGAGGCCACTCAAGGTGTGTTTGCTGCCTGCAGCAGTAGATACACGCGTCATTTAAAAAAAAAAAAAACTCTTACGAACTGTGTTATCAAAATAAGCATGCTGATACCATCAACAACCAGGTGTCGCACAATCAACCAGTTCAGGTATGAGGTACTTATCCATAGTCAGTGTATTACCTACAGTAGATGGTGATCGGCACGCCCCCACTTTGGAGAAACAGACAGGAGTTACCATACGGAAGCAAAGCAGTGTACCGCTGTGGATGGGGCCGGGTCATTATCATTTTAAGCGTACGCTATATTTAATATTTTCACCAGCTTACCTTGCCGGGAGACAGCTATACAGTCTATGTTTCCGACGGGGAACTGAAGCCGTTATCTGTGCTCTCACCAAAGCTCCCAGACACAGGGGTTGATGGTCTACCGCTGCATCGATCTGTTGGTTTGTTTGTGTTATTGTGTGACTTGGGTTTGTTCGGATTCACCAAAGTCGCACAATAACACAAACAAACTAACCGATCGAGGCAGTGGAGGACCAGCAACCCCGATGTTCTGCGAGGTAAAATTACTGTTTTTTTCAATGGAGTCTGGTGGCTTTGGCGAGAGTATATTTGGATACAATGGCTTCAATTCCAATGGCTTTGCTCCCATGCTGGTACTCATGTCTGTTTCTCCAAACTGGGGGCGCCATCTACTGTAGGTAATACATTGACTATGAATACCTCAAAAAAAGTAAAAGTACCTCATACAACCCCCTCTTCAAAACACCTGAACTATCCCTTTAAGGATTGTAACTTAAATGTCTTTGCAAGGTAAATATTGTTATGGCCGTTATGAACCAGGGGTTACCCCAGGGTGTATTTGGAAAGATTGTCGAGCAACAGCTAAAAGATAGTTAAAGCATATATTATAATATATTACATAATTATAATATATGCTTTACTGGTCAATTAAAGCCATAATGAATTAATACACACAACACATTCAATATTTCTTTACAATGGCTATGAATAAGAAGTCAGTGTATAAGCGTTCCTCTGCTCTGAACGGTGAAGCCATCTACTGCAAAACTCCTGAACAAGTTACCAAAACATTAGGTTAAACATGACTGAATCGGCGTTATATAAGTGCAGGCACACCGTCGGGGTGTGAGAATCTCTCCAGAAAATGACTCTACTTACAAAAAATGAGGGATTGGGGAATTAAACCTGTTTTACTTTCCATGCGCAGGTTACCGGACAGGAAGTGCCTCATGATCCCAGCTGGACGCTGCCTTTACAAGTTTACATGGTCATACATTTCCTGATGGCGCTGGGGACTTACCATGATATGTTTGAGAACAAAATGGTACGTATGTGTCTCATAAGGAAAACTGTAAAATGTCAGCAGAGGAATTGTGTTTTAAAACTTGATTAGAAGGTTTACTGCCTTGCTCAAAGGCACACCGACGGTCCGTCTGAAGGAAGGGTAGTTGACCTTTTGGTCACACGCTGGCTACTGTTATGTTTAGGCTACCGTAATCCCTCATATAAAGCATGACAAGGTGGTCCAAGGCTCTTAATTTAAGGCTGAGCGCTGCGTGTTTGTTTGCCAACATTATTTCACCCAATTATGCAGTTTGTTGTGGCTGCTCCATGGTCGAGCAGAGTCCTCTACTTAGCCAGCAGGAAAAGACTAGCTCTGTCTAACATCATGACAGAATGACTGATCGGCATTCCCCTTTAGAACAACCTTTGTCTATTATTTTCCACTCGACGAGCCAAAAGACCCCCTTCCTCCTCCGTCAGAAAAAAAGAGAAACAGGTCTCCTCGGCAGTTATCTTTGGAAGCCTCTTTTCCCCAGGCATAGTTTTGGTTAGCCAAAAAGTGCTGTCACGCCCAGCTTCTTCAAACTCCCAAATAAAATGGCCTGTCTTTTTCTGATCGCTACCTCCGTGGTGCTCCTTCAGTTGTGGTCCCCCCCCACTCCTCCCCTCACTCACACACACACACACACACACACGCACACACACACACACCTCCCCTCCAGGGTCGAGGGTTCCCCTCCCACTCGGCGAATGAAACACCAGCTGGTGGTCCAGCAGTGAACACAAACGCCTTAATTGTCGAGTCAACCATTTCCCAACCCAAATAGCCTTCAGGATGCAGCAATCAGGACTTGGAGGGGAAAATAACAAAGTGAGCGCTGCGGCCCAATAATAAATCATGTCACTGTTATGTATTTATACCCACATGTTCGCTAGGCGCTTATTTAGCTTGACAATTGATGATACGCCATGAAGCCATGAAAACATAAAGTGAAGCTACTCTTCAATTACATCATCGGCAGGCCAACATGTGCATTTTTATTATAGGTCTGCTAAACAGTTACTGTTAGAGGCAGAGAGGGGAAGTGACCGTCGTAAAGTCTTATCTCAGCACAACTCTCCATTAGTGTGTTTATGATTGCACAATTTGGACTTTAGTATCTGTTATGATGTAAGTTATAATTTAAAGAGCAATCATTTGACATAATATAGCAACTTTGATCAGCTAAATCATGTGCAATTAGAGCCTTTTTTATTGTCCTAGTTGCACTGATTTGCTTTCAACACTAATGGATCAGCATTTACAGTGGTGGAAAGTAACTAAGTACATTTACTCAAGTACTGTACTTCTTCTACTCCACTATACTTTATTTGATAACTACAGTTACAAGTTACTTTGATTGATTCAGATTAATAATACAAAATATAATGTTTTATAATGTAGGTTAAGACAAAACTTTAATGCAACATTTAATTGATGCTTACACATTAATGCATCAATAATTGTAATTCTGAATTGGGTCATTCTGCATAAAGAGTACTTTTACTTTTATTACTTTAAGTGATGCCAATACTTTTGTACGTTTACTCAAGTACAATTTTGAATGCAGGACTTTTACAGTCAGTAAAAGCAGTATTTTTTACCTTCTGGTATTGCTACTTGTACTTAAGTAAAAGTACTTCTTCCACCATTGAGCAGTTACATCCCTGGAGGCGAGAAACACAGATATATGATTGATATATAGATATGATACATGATTGGATCATGAAAAAATCTGAAATAATGCCTGATCTTTCTCTGCAAATGAATCCCCATATATAGTTTTTAATAAAG
The DNA here is from genome assembly GCA_916701665.1 of Sebastiscus tertius. NCBI lineage: Eukaryota > Metazoa > Chordata > Actinopteri > Perciformes > Sebastidae > Sebastiscus > Sebastiscus tertius. The sequence goes on from CAKAOH010038538.1 coordinate 31,636, forward strand.
ATGTACAGTACATTCATAGGATGTATATTATCTTTGTAACTTACAGTAGTAACATGTCACTACTGGTGTATTTCCTCAGTGGTAACGTCATCATAATAACGGCTACAATAATGGCCTGAATAATGAGTTAATCTGCTTCGTCTCGGGGGACAACAGAATAACACAATCAGTCCGCTGCCACCAGATGTTAACTTTCATTCCTGTCCTCCGCTTGTTATTGCTGCAGTTTGACACTCGATCACTTTTTAAAAATTAGCACTTCCTCCTCTGTATTAGTTTTGAAAAAAAAATGTCTGTAAATGTGACTCCACCTGACAACTCTGAGGGATTTGTGGTGGATTTTCTGTCGAGCGTGGCGTCTCGGATGGTCGAAGCAACAACCAAAAAGATCATGTGACCAAGTGTGTCTGGTCGGCTGAGCCCCCTGGGTTATTGAACACAGATAAGTTCACATAACCTTTGATACCAAAATAATTCTCCACTCATTACACCTCTTACTAAAAACAACTGTATCAATAGCCTCTGAACTCTCATGCAATGATCATTCAGCTTTAATACACTTTGACAGTCTTGTTCCTTCGCTCTGATGGATGGGTCGAGGCCCAAATTCCCCTCCGTTAGATTCACGGAAAACGTAATCATATCATCTCTCTCTGTTCCCATGTGAGGGCTCAGATAATATAGTTCTTATGGGGGCTTATGGATTACGACTCTTGGATAAACATAAAGACGTACGGTTTTATTGCATCCTGTTGATGGGTTGATTTTATGTTTACTATATTTGGCCTTCTGGGTCGGTACAGTATGGGAGCAGTCGGTGGAATTTGGCTGTTAGGCTGTGTATTGAGTGTCGGAGAAATATAAACCTAAGCTGACAGCCCACGGCATCCTCAGGAGACACGGTGCTTCCAGCTGCTGCCCTCAGCCAAGGCCGTAGGTTAGAGAACACGAATTAGGCTGTACATCACGTTCTGTACGGGCCTGTTTTTTTGTGTGCGTCCCAAATAGCTCAGAAAAGGTCAGTGAGAGTCTGCATGGGATTTCTGCTCCAATCTTGGTTGTTTTGGCTCCGTTTAAGGGCTATCGGGATTCAAACTGCAGCCTCTTCCACTGTGGTCAAATCCCCCGTCAAGACCCATCTGGGATGATTAGCGCGTCTATGTAAACTAGACATGTCAGTGTAAAGTAAGAGGCGGATACTGCAGGATGTGGCAGTACTCTTATTCTGAAGGTCAGACATGTTTTGGTTGGCATTGCCAAGTAAACAGTCGAACAGCCGTGCGGTTTACGACTGCTCTCCCAGTGAGGTCTCCTGTGATCGTAACTTAACCAGCCATGATATTAATTTAAGGTTTAGGTTCTAATGTATTTTTTCCCGACCACATTTCTCAAGGCGTGTATCGTGATTCCTAGGTGCTGTCCCAGTTTACCATGCTAGGGATGACCGGCTACGTTCTGCTCACTCTCACTTCCCTGGGCTTCATCATCGATCAGAGGTACAGTACTCACACTTCAGAATCAGAAAGAAGAAATATATATATATATAATATTTCTTTATTTATATATATATATATATATATATATATATATATA
>CAKAOH010038539.1:3174-53017 GCA_916701665.1 Sebastiscus tertius
AGCGTTTTGATAGTTTAACAGTATTTATAAAGCACTTAAACCTGCTTTATAATATAAAAGACATGAAAATCGCACTTTTTACAATATGGGACCTTTAAAGACTAAAGATGCTTACTGTGATATTTAAGTAGTCTGTGTTATCATTGGTCACTTTCAAATAGACTTGTCTGTAAGATAAACTTGTCAGTAACATAAACGTCCAAGAATCAGATGGTGAGAATAAATGAAATGAGGTTATTTGTATACTTACCATATGTGGGTACACTGTAATGTTGCCATTACATCTGCCAGATCCACATTCCAAGACATTGTGTAAGGCGTGAGCGATGGCGTACACAGCAGAGTAAACAGGAAAATTAAAAGATGGGTCTGCAGCGATGACATCTTCTGGACTCAGGCTGCTGCAGTTGCAAACCTGATTACAAAATCCATTTTGTTCTGCAGTTTCACAATGAGTCTGGCTTTTGGTAGAATAGATAAAGTCACTGAAACCAGGTATTGTCACTACTGGCTGAGACACTCCAAGTACAGTTCCAATATTTCTGATTCCTTTCATCTTGGGGAGCTTCTTGTTTAAGGACCATGCATCCCCTGCTATCCACACCTTGTTAGTGACATTTAGTTGAATTGCTGACTCAATGAGATCTTCAGCAGTCCATTCAGGAGCAAAAACAATAATGACACCTATCCCCTGTTCCTTTATCTGTTTGAACATTTGGGGGTAATTTGTATATTGGTTGAGGCCTTTGGTGAACGCCAGGCAGATCTCAGTGTCTTGAATCCTATTTATGAACAGTTCCTGGCCATCATTGCCGTAATTATCATCAATGTGAAGGAAAGCAACCCAGCGCCAGTTAAAGTGCTGCACAATGTTAACAATCATGTCTATGATGTCTTTATTGGGAAGCGTCGTTCGTAGGAAAGAGGGAAAATTCTGTTTTCTTGAAAAGACAGAACTAGCAGCTCCGTAGCTGACCTGTTCAAAGAGCAATAGAGAAGTGGTCATTATTTTTAGAGACAGATTTCTCGAAAGTTACAAGCGGTTTCAATTTTTTTAAATTTATATAAAACTTTTAAAAATGTACCATAGGAATGAGGTCCATCATGAACAGTGGGGCTACAGTCAGGGCCTGACTGCTGATATAAGGGCCAACCACGGCCATCACTCCAGACAGATGCTTGTGTGGTTCACCCCAAGGTTGGATCAAGTTGTTGACTGAGAGGAGTTTGAAAATGCCTGGAAAATTGTGTGTATTTGAGCAGTGGTCAAATATCTCATAGCCGAGAGATACATTTGGCAGGAGGTCGGTGGAGTTATTGATTTCCTCCACAGAGAATCTCATCAACTGAAACCTCCGGTAACTTGAAGGAATTAAGGGTTGACTGTGGACAGAGGAAGGAAAGTGAGAGAATGAGGGAATTAGCTTCACTGTTGGATATCTAAAAAGGATGTCATTGAACAAGGTGGTCAATAATGAGGACTTGATGTTCTTAAATATGTGCTACTAGCTATGTCCATTAATCTGAAGGTTTAAGCTATAGGGGTCTGCAACCTGCGGCTCTTTAGCTCCTCTCCGGTGGCTCCCTGTGGATTTTTAAAAATGGAAATGAATAACTGTTTTTTGTTTACACTTTTATTTATCGTTGTTGTAGGTCTATGGTACAACGCAGTATTAGGGCCACATTGAGGAAAAATAAATAAATCTGAGATTTCGAGAATAAAGTCATAAGTTTACGAGAAAAAAAGTCGGAATATTATGAGAAAAATGCGAAGTTGACAAGAAAAAAAGTCAGAAGTTTAAAAGGAAAAAAGTTGTAGTACGAGAATAAAGTCATAATATTATGAAGTAGTAATTTTACGTGTTATTTTCTTTTTTTCTCGTGAAGTTGTGATTTTATTCTCATATTATGACTTTTATTGTAAAGTTATGACTATTCTCATATTACGACTTTTTTTCTCGTAAAGTTATAACTTTATTCTCATATGACTTTTTTTCTCGTAATATGACTTTATTCTGGAAATCTCAGATGTTTTTTCCCTCGATGTGGCCCTAATACTCCGTAGTACATTTGCACTTTGGCCCTCACTACATCAGACTTATATGCTATATACTTAGACTATAAACTGTGTTACCTTCATCACAATGCTCACATGTTTTGCAGCTCCAGACAGATTTTTTTTTTTGCCTAAAATGGCTCTTTTGACATTAAAGCTTGCTGATCCCTGGTTTAAGCAAAACTCTTGAATGTATAAACTGTCATCTGTTACACCAGGCGTTCTTCAGTATTTCCAATTTAAGAAACTATCCACTCAGATTTAATTGTAAGACTCACCTGGAGCAGTTGATGGCTTCTGGTCTGTTGTAATCATCAGGGTTACTATCATGATGAATATCAAAAATTCCACCTAACAAATAATCTCCGTCCAGCTGGAACTCTGAGGCCGGGACGGTGCATTGAGCCAAGGCATGTAGAAACGTTCCCAGTAGACACAGAGAAAACAGAAAATGTTTCATCGTGGTAGTTACCGTTTACCGTTTACCCATCTGATGTGAGCTGTGTGAACTTGGGGAGTGAGTGAGTTGGCAGAAATACGTAATGGTTGGAGGAGAATACACAAATCAGTATGCAAACATCACCTAAACTATCCCTGAGATGTGCAGTGCATTCAGACAGCATTCAGACCCCTTCACCTTTTCACATTTTGTTATGTTGCAGCCTTATGCTAAAATTTTAATTTGCATAGAAACATTAAAGGTCCCATATCGTGCTCATTTTCAGGTTCATACTTGTATTTTATGTTTCTACTAGAACATGTTTACATGCTGTAATGTTAAAAACAACAACTTCATTTTCCTCATACTGTCTGCCTGAATATGCCTGTTTTTACCCTCTTTAAGTGCATTTCAATGGAATTGCAAGGGAATTGCATTGCTAGGCAACACTTTGGGTCCATGTTTACTTCCTGTCAGTTGATGTTATTTACATCCACTGCAACAGGAAATAAACTGGGACACATTTAGAATGTTTACGTTTAAAACCGTGTAATAATCTATATATATTGTAAATTTGTGACATCACAAATGTCCAGAAATCCTGACAGCTTGTTTCAAATGCACAATTTCTGAATACGGGCTGTGTGTGTTTCTCCATATATTGAGCGTTTTGATAGTTTAACAGTATTTATAAAGCACTTAAACCTGCTTTATAATATAAAAGCCATGAAAATCTCACTTTTTACAATATGGGACCTTTAAGAATTTAGCCTACATAAAAAAAACACATGAAATCAGAGGAATGCAGCATCAGACTATATTACACACCTGGTTTATTCATCAACCATTTCTTTTCATTTTGCTTAATGAAGTTTGACAAAAACAAGTAATTAGATTTTTTGACATTAATGTCTTTTCTCGTAAGGCAAGAGCCTGGAAGACGTTCAAATAGGCAGTAAAAAAAATACGGTAATGTGATATGTCGCCGCAAATGCCGACCCATTCGTATTTATACCATTTCAAGCCCCTCGCAGCCTCTCACACTCAACCATTTACCAGGTGATGTAAGTTCAGTTAAAACCCTGAGGGTTCAGGGCTTAAGGCCTTAGGGGGACATTGGGATTGACCCTAAGCACACAGTCAAGACAACGCGGGAGTAGCTTCTGAACTACTCTGTGAATGTCTCTGCAGTGGCCTAGCCAGAGCCGGGACTTGAACTCAACTTTAACATTCATGGGAGACACTTTCCCTCTGTTAGAAGAGAGGAGATGCACCAATCCATCTCTTAATTCCGTACCGGTCCGACACCTGAATTTGGATATCTGCCGATCTGATATCAGAGCTCTGCTTTGCAAGAAATTTGCATTACATTTAAATGTATGTTAAGTAGGCTTCACATACAAACAGGTGTAGGAGTGCAAATTGCAACTACTTTAATGTTTTAGAAAAACCTCAACAAATCAACCACTAGTAGATTTCTATAAATGAGTTCAAAAGACAAAATATCACTTCAAAGAGGAGCGCAATGGTAATCAGTCCGATAAGTCATTATTATTGTTATTAACCGATATTGGATCGGATCAGTCCCATCTATAGTTAGCACATCTGGACTTTTTTAGTTTACCTTTCTCTATAGCAGCGGTCTGCAACCTGTGACTCTTTAGCTCCTCTCCAGTGGCTCCCTGTGGATAGTTAAAAATCCACAGGTAGGTATTGTTGTTGTTATTGTTGTTGTTTTATGGTACGACGGAACGACGGAGTATTAGGGCCACATTGAGGAAAAAAATAAATCTGAGATTTCGAGAATAAAGTCATAATATTACGAGAATAAAAGTCCTAATATCATGAGAAAAGTGCGAAGTTTACGAGGAAAAAGTTGTAATATGAGAATAAAGTCAGAAGTTTAAGAGAAAAAAGTTGTAATATGAGAATAAAGTCATAATATTATAAAGTAGTAATTTTAATTTTACTTTATTCTCGTAATATTGCAACTTTTTTATCGTAAAGTTATGACTTTATTCTTGTTATATTACAACTTTTTTCGTGAATATAACTTTATTCTCGGAATATTCCGACTTTTTTTCTCGTAAAGTTATGACTTTATTCTCAGATGTTTTTTCCCTCAATGTGGCCCTAATCCTCCGTAGTATATTGTCTCTTTGGCCCTCACTGCATTACTTATATACTATATACTTAGACTATAAACTGTGTTACCTTCATCACAATGCTCAAATGTTTTGCAGCTACAGATTTTTTTTCTTGCCTAAAATGTCTCTTTTGATAGTAAGGGTTGCTGATCCCTGCTCTATAGCAATTCAGGTTTAAACAAGTAAGGCTAATAGTGCAATGAATGGTTTTAGAGCAATTTAAGAAGAAAGGTGCACTCGAGTCCCTGATGTGATGAGTGCATGCAGACAACAGCAACATGAAAAGTTAGATATTGAGAGTATTTGCTATCACTTCTAAATGTGGCCTGTTTGCACATGAATTCTGTTAATTTGTGTTCATATCACTGTTGCACTTTTTTCTTTTTCATTGTATTTCTCATCACTAATCTAGGAACATGTATAGTGTGTAGAAGATGATAAGTGAATTATGAACTGTACTGAAAGTGTTGTGACACCGTGGGCTCAGATGAAACTTCAGATCCAGATCCTTTAACTCTCTGTCATGAATATCTACAAAAATATGAGGCAGAGACGACTATGAACTGTTTGAAGGGACACAGCCTCTTTAATAGCATTTTGGAGTGAAAAAATTACATTTAAGTTATTAAAATCATGTTTTTGTTTGTAACTGTAGCACAAGAAAACAATAACATGCAATCCATGAGAAACATATTTAATTCATCAAATCTAGAACCCAATTAACCAGTCCTGCTTTCATTATCAATTTCAACTGAAATGAATTTTAAACACGTGGAAACAAGTATGGTGGTTGGAAGAAGAAACAAAAAATAAAAATAATCTCAAAAAAATTTCATATTTTTAAAATATATATATATACAAATCCTCCAGACAACCCTTTTGAAACACAAACTTTTTACAGGAAAATGTTTTGATCCCTTACTACAGTGCTGATCAAAGTTTAGTAATGACAGATAATCCCCCAGCAGTCTGATAAAAATGGAGAAAAAACAAATCAACAGGTTTTATAGAAAAGAAAAAAGTGTGATCGGCAACCACTTCATCCATTTGTTATAATAAAAGCTCTCAATCTCTGTTTTCTTATGTTTCCTCTGCAAAAGAAAGAGAACAAAAGTTTGCTTGGAATGACTATTTACCATAACGCTTTTCAAAGTAAACACATGATTATAAAGTACTACAACAGCTAGTCTACACAAATTGAATGGACCCCAGGCTTTGAAACCCAGACGGGTAAATGTTTCAAAGAGAAAAGGTCGTCGGGATAAACGTGTAATTGTTCAGATTATCTCAGATTAGACCTCGTTATGAATTGGATTTGAATACTGGTTGTGCACTTTGAAGTCAAAGTATGTTTTGAATAATTATGCACACAATGGTCTAAAAATCTAAAATAAATTCATTGACTTGCCATTTTCAAGCTAAATGCCCCCTAAAATAATGCTAAATAATTTGGTTTATTGGGGGGCGCTCAACAACACAGTATCCCATCTGTTAAACTCTACGAAGGCGCTAAAGTAGAAAGAACTGATTTAAGGTAGACTACAGGAGACTAAATAGGTTGGGATTAGTGACACTCAGCTTTGAATTATGCATTCAATGATGTGGTGGCTGAAGATTCAAGTCAAGTCCCTGTTAATCATCCATATTGATGCTTGCTGAACAGGCTATGCTAGTGAGAGTCAGGTAATACACAGAATTGCGTTAGTTGCCAATTCAGGATAAACAATCAAATTATATGTCTAATCATTTGAAGAGATGTGTCTTCCTGCCTGTCATGAATGCATATTCAAGTGAAATGTGACTAATTTATTTTCCAAAGTGTCTGCATGTAGTACAGAGGACCGCCAGAGCAGCCGCACACTTTTTATCACAAAAGATTAACTTAAAGACCGTTGCGTTTCCTTCAGATTTCCTCTTACACATCTAAATCATGTCATTTTTTCCCTAACACTACTGACTTCAGTACTTCAATATATAATTGTTACAAATAAGTAGGTACCAATATATTAATCAGAAAAAGTTGGCAGATTTATTTCACTTGGGAGAAAGGAGATGTACTGGAATCACCATCATTGAAAAAAAATAATAAACAAAACAAAACAAAACAAAAACAAAAATTACAAATTTCACTGCAACTTTTTTTTCAGTGTGGTTCCTCCTTGGTGACTTTATACTTACCCAATGGGGTTAAAAAGGCAAAAGGCAGCACTGAGTCTCACCTACTACTGAACAAATGCAGACCAATCCTAAAATGAGGATCAGGGTCCTCAAGAACAAAAAAAAAAACCTATCCCTTAATAATAGACAAAGGCAATATTTGCAGTCTAATTTTGATCCATGCTGCTCATATCCTTCAGCCAACACTGAACCATGGATCAAAACTCGTACTTTTCATGTCATGTTGTCATGTTACTGTCCTGCTTACAAAATGGAAAATAAATCTCTGCCCCTTGTCGCTCCCCGCTAGCTGTGACTGATACATTTTAAATGAGGAGGAGGAGGGGAAGGGAAGGGAAGGTGGGAGATTCTAACTAGCAAAAGGTTTCCCTGTTTCGTCCTTGCCTTTGTATGTCCTCTTCCCGTGTGTGAAGGGTAGGTATCTGTACTTGACCATATGCTGGAGAAGAAGGGGAAGAAAAAGAGGAGAATTAGCAACAGGTATATTTATATATTTGCAGTATTATAAATGGGTGTCTGTGGCAACATTTACAGAAGAAATGCTGTTGTATACACATACAAATTGGAACTAGGCACACAATTCTGACAAGTTTGTGTACATAGAAATAGAATTTTTTGATTTTTATTTATTTATTTTTATTATCAACAAAAAGACTCCAGACTGCTAAACTCAAAGCACAATTCCACTGTTGTGAATCAAATAGAAATACTGAATCAACCAGGACTGAAATTTTAAGAATTGCCAATTTAATTTTTTAGTTTAGGGCGTTTTCATATTAGGTACGATTGATCCGTACCGTGCCCGAGTACGCTTCTCCCCCCTCTCTCCACTTTCACATTAGTAAAGTTGTTCTGTACCCGAGTACACTTGCTTCATCATCCACGTGTATTTGTTTATGTTGAGATCAGCTGTTCTAGTTGGAAGCATCATAAAAAAACTCACCAAAACCGTCGTTGTTAGTTTTTCAAACAATCACCAACTCTGGTTGGGTGGAAATAAACTCTTATTTCACAGAGTTTGATGTGAGAATATGCCGACTCTACACACCGTTCCCCTCCGCTGTCTCTCTTTCTTTCTGCCTGCTGAATGGCTCTCGTTCTTTGGAGGCAGGCTATTAAACTAGCTAAATAAAATAACAAATATCGCCCGACTCAAATGCCCACTATTGTTTATATTCTAAGGACCGTCTCGCCTGCCTTCCTGCTTTATCAATCAGGTCCGTACAGTTCAGAGGATGAACTGTCGTCGCATGCTGCGCGCAGATACAGATTTCGGAGGAGACCTGCGCTGTTGAAAAAAGCCTGTCCTGTTCTAAAACTACTCGCTGACTGCCAGCGTTACTCGCGTTATAAAGCAGTCCACTTCTGTGTTTTGGTCAAGGCCTATAGAAAGGAGGCTGGGTCACGCTTCATCAACGCGTCATATCTTTGGGGTACAACACATGCGCAGTAAAATCTGGTCTGTACTCGCCGAAATTGTGCCAATCGCAACGCTCGACCGCAGCTTCAGTTACACTGCACATGGGTTATACCCCATCCTCCAAGACCCGTGTCCGCCCGTGTCCATGCCTCCTTCAATGGGCCTTGGTTTTGATACAGTCGGCTTTCACACCTGATGCGAACCATACCGGAGCACACATGAACCGTACTCCAGACCACCTTTTCAAGTGGACTCGAGTACCAATTGACAAAACGTGCTTATGAACGGTACGGAGCCTTCACACTGATCAAACGAACTGGACTTTGGGGTCAAGTGTACTCGGATCTGGGCCCGGATCCATGATGTGAAAGCACCCTTAGTTTTGGTAAAAGCTGAGGACATCTCTACTTTGATTTATTTTTGTATTGCCTTGTATAGTCTGGTACTCCTGACATTCTACACTGCATGCTCATGGTGCATGATGAAAAGATTTGCTTCTCCACTGTTTGCATTACACTGTGACTCCAGTATAGCCACAAGTGTGTCAATGTATGCAGTGCATGGGTATGTGTCAGTCAGTGTATAGTTTTTACCTTGATCTGCCTCTTCATGGTGATGCAGAAGAGCATGATGAAGTACATTACAAGTATAGGCCAGAACACTGGCACATTGAAGGCTTCAAAAAATGTGCAAATCATGGCGATGACAATGCCTTTTGTCGCCGAATGCCTGGATAAGAAAAGAAACATAAACTCGGTTACAACAGCTGACCACATTTGTGACGATAAGGAAGCATAAATCAACATCCTTAACTCTAAGTTCAGTTAATGCAGCCAGCCAGTCTGAAAACAACTGATGAATAAACTATTCAGTACCATTACAGTTGTCTCACAATTTCAAAAACAACACAGTCATTTATTTGAACCATATGAAAAAGGGGAACCAGAGATTATCTTATCCAGCTGCATGACTGATGCAAAACAACTTTCCTTTAGAGTTTGCATAAACACGTAGCAGTCAGGCACGGTTTAACACGAACAACAGTACACAAACAAATGTGGACTTACTGCTCAACTAGTAGCTTTTTTGTTGATACACCATGCGTGCAAATATTGTATCGATACACGGATATCAAGTATCGATCTTTTACTATATAAACTATTAACCTCTTAATCTCACCCAGCCACTATTCCGTCTTTCAGAGGTTGTAGCGCATTCGGTCTTAAAGACAGAGTGAAGAGACATGAAACTAGAAAACCTAAGGAATCGAAGAACGCTAAATATCACTCCAAATTCATACTAAGTTTTGGCGAGGACGTTTTCAAAGGGGTCCCTTGACCGCTGACCTCAAGAGATGTGAATGAAAACTGCATCTTATTAGATAAAACAGATGTGGACAAACTGCATAATTTGCTGTTGAAAAAAAGGTAATAAATTGCAATATATTTTATTGCAATAGTCAGCATATCGCAAAATGTTTAAAATGGCAGTGAGGATGGATGGAGGATATGTTGTTCCTTAAATTGGAAAAAAATGAATTTGCCATTCACAGATCAGCCCAGAAATTTGACTATACCTCGCAGCCCCTCTTATCTTTGTTTTGACTAAATGACAGTGCTTCCGTATCATTAAGACCATTTGTATTTTGTTTGTAGTATATGTCTTCATTTTATTTGGACGTAGTGTATTTGGGAAGACTAATGGACTTATGGCATACGAGATGTATTTCTCTCCATCAGCTAATTTGTATGACATCATGAAGTTTAATTTATGTAAACAGAAATGACCACACAGCAGATAAATTGTTCATTTGTATATGGTTAACTTTATCAGCCGATTTCATATGTAGTCTGGGTTTTATCCTTTAATTATTATTACTAATGTGTACTTTATTTTTCATTATTTATTTTATTTTTATTCTTTATCCTTTTTGCATCTGCAATGGGTGAGGGTTGGGTGGGAGGGGGAAAAATACCAAAATATGGAGGGACATTTACATTTGTGCTCTATTTGTATGTTTCTGTACTCCTGACGTCACTCCCAATAAAAAAATAATTTAAAAAATTGCTCGTATCGTGATAATATCATATCATGGGTTCCTCTGGTGATTCCCACCCCTACAAGTTAAATAGATACAGACTATATCAATCTTTGGTTTATGCTAAAATGCTACCTCTTCTACGAATAAGCTCTGCATGACTTCAACACTGACCACAGGTCCTTTGAAAGGAGATCATTTGCAATGAGGAACGGGTGACAATGATAGACAGCCAGGCCATGAGATATACTCACCAGAATTTGAATTCAGGCAACCTCCTGATGAAAGGGCGGAACTCCTCGTTCTGCTTGGTAGGAAGGGATGGGCCCTCATCTGCAGCAGAGACAGGACATAGGGTGATGAAGCAGTTAATAAAGAAGCATTAAGACCAACAATGTACAAGCCAAAACATAAAAAAACTATATTTGATCAAAAATATTATGCTAGTCAATGATGTGGCTGGCACTATGACATTTTATTTCCTGAGATGTTATGACAAGTTTGACTTTGTGGATGTTGAGCTATATCCATCTCCGTGTTAAGAAGTGTCACACACTTTGAACCAAATGTATAAATCTACAACAGTATTCCGTTCTGTTCGGACGACTATATATACTAAGAAAGCTTTTGTAACAAGTGAGGCTGCATACCCATGTTGTGTATGGGAAAGCATTATGTTCACACCAAGCGAATTTTGGCCTCGCTTTACTCACACGAGTTGGACCACCGGGATCGTTTGTGTTAACTTGTGTTACTCGCTCTAGACACGCCGGAGAGGAGAAGGGGCTCGTCTCCATACTGTCGATCACAAGAACTTTTCTTTCCTCCATAAACCATGGAAGAAATAACCACTGTTGCTGCTTCGTACATGTTGTGGAAGTTTCAGATATGTCAGAGGAACAAACACCGTCGTGTCTGGGTTCATAACATCCCCCGGTGGCGAGCTGTAGGCACATTCAGTGCCATTGCACTGACTGTATCTAGCAAGCCACACGTTGCTACTACAGAATGAACCCAAAATAAACAGATTGTGCTGTGATTTAATTGCAATAAACGGACGAAAATGATGCCGGAATAACAACATAATGATGTTGATTTGTAAAAAGTCTGAATTCATGCTTTGTCAGGTCTGTTCTCAAGACGACAAGCAAACAACTTCTGAATTGTTTGTTTTCTGAATGGAGTTTGGATCGATCAGTGCCAGACTATGCTGACATCGTAGCTGCTCCATCAACACTCAACATAACTTCATCTAGGCATAAATACGGCAGCGACGTTGTTGTTTCTACCATAGACAGTCTGTGGTTTATACATTTATACACAGAATTTGGTCTGCTCTCTGTACTAATATGATGTACTATCGTAGCTCTGGGTGCCTACAAACAGCCACAATAAGTTTGTGCTCCATCTCTGATTCAATAACATCAGGATGTCAGTGACGACAGCAGCAGAATCTCAATGCTTATAGGCTTTCACGACACAGCGGCACACAAATTTCTCGTTGCAGTTGAAAAATTTCAACTCGTGCGGCGGTGGGAATTTACGTCTCTTTGCATTGACTTTTTATGTAATCGCGCCGCACGTAAAGTTTATTTCACGCTAGGTGTGAATGCACCGTTAGTACTCTTTGATACTGAACATAATGTGTGACTAGTTAAAAGCCAGGTAACAACCCAAGAGGTAACATACTGCAAACAACATGACCACCATACAAAAAACTGATCAGATTTAATTGAGTCAACTTGCCTTCGTCAAGCAGTGAAGGGTCCACTTTTGGCGATAGAAAAGCAATGAACAGGTTGAGATGGTAGATTCCCAAAGCATATGTTACTATATACCAACCCTGAAAAGCAGCATAAGGAACAGAACCACATTAAAAGGCTTCCTTGGCAGTCAGTAAACATGAATGTGCAGTTTGTTAGTGAAAATTACATACACAAATGTGCAAGAACGAGCGAGTAGACAATAATTCAAAAACACACATATCACACATTAGACAGGTGAGAAACAAAACAAAAGAAGAATCACTGTCCTCTTGTAGTGTCCTTTAAGCCAATCTTTCACCTTTGGTGAAAATCAGCAAAAAACATTGAATCATTTAGTAACAGTGTTGGTTTTTATTACAAACTATGTAAAACTCTCATGGCTTACATGTGATGACTTCCCTGAGCAAAGAACAATAACATAAATTGGAAATAAACTGAAATAACAATTACCTGTAGTATGTACACTCTGATCATGTAGACAGCAGTAAGTAGTAGAGTGGATGCCCATCGCACTGCATAAAACGGTGTTGACTTGTCTAGCCATGACTGATAGACCTGTTACAAAAAAATACAAAAAGGAAACAAAATGGAGCCATCAGAGGTAGAAAATATCTCCTATGAAGAAGTAAGATGCAAACTAAGATAAAACGCTGCAGAGCTTCTGAAAAACACTTTCACTTTATGGAGATACAGTGACATTGGACATTAACTTAGCATCCCATGGCTATCATTGCTTAAACATTGCTTTCCTAACTTTGTAAAACAAAGTGCAAAAAATAAATACATATAGATTACCTGAATTGATATTTATTATTGAAATAATAAATCGTACAATAATATCTTGTCAATTCAAGTATAAACCTTTTTAATGCAACAACAACTTGCTCAAAACTTAAACAGGAATTAAAATGACAGTATATAATGTATTAAGGTATACTGTATAAACATACAATTGAATAGATCGGCCCCATTGTCACAGATTCCCGATCCAGCTATTTGAGTCAGTATCGGTGCATCACTAATTTAGGCCAGAGTATCAAATCATGTAATATCTAATTACTTAAATGACATATGTGCGATCTGAGTAATGGACACATTACCTGTCCAATCCGTGTGAAAAAGGCAGCGACTACAGATGGTTTCCCATGGATTGACTCCCCAACACTGTCCCCTTCTGACATTCTGCCAGTGAAAGAAGATGAAGACATTTTGATTAGTGGTGCATGAATATAGGCCACTTGACTAGCCCAACTGAAACCGACTTTATAAGATGGGCACTATGCACAAGTCTAGCATCTCCTAGCAAGGTGGAACTGTTACCAGCCAACATAGTTTTTGGTAAGAGACAAGACACACATGTCAACATTCACTTCACTTGTTGTTTATTGTTGCTTTTAATCATGTTTGAATTCTTAGTAGGGGTAAGCATGAAATGCAGGCATTTTAAAGTACAATAATCTACCCTCCTGCAAGGCTTTTTCAATCGATAGTCCAAAGAATCTCTGTATATGGATGGGATTATAGTGGTTACAGGTCATTAAGGTGGCAGTAGACTCTACTTCTATAGCTTTAGACTGTAGTTCCGTCAGCTCATGTGAGGGAATGTCGCCCCCTCCTGGTGGAGCAAGTAAATGCACCTCTTACAGATTGTTTCTACAGATCTGCTGCGGTACCAATTGGACAAAATTACGTTAACAAACAGGAGGGAAGTTGTATTCCACGTGTAGAAATAGATGCACAAATGCGTCTTTATCACTTTACATGTATACCTTAAAATAAGTATTTACAGAGTAAGTTATGTGTTTTTGCAAATCGCCCTGTACTTTTGTGGATGTGACTTTACACAACACAAATACAAAAATACGTTTGTGGGTAGTGAAATGCTTGCAGATCATGTTACATATTTGTGAATTGTCTTCTGTGGATTACAACTATTATCTACAGATCTGCTTCGGTACCAATCGGACAAAATTCTGTAAACAAACAGGAGGGAAGTTACAAATTTCATGTGGCTCACAAATGCACAGGAAGCGATCTGCAAATGCGAAATAGATGCACAAATGTGTAGATATCACTTTACATGTAAACCTTAAAATACGTATTTACAGAGTAAGTTATGCGTATTTGCAAATCGGCCCTGTATTTTTGTGAATGTGACTTTATGCAACACAAATACAAAAATACATGTTTGTGGATAGTGAAATATTTGCAGATCATGGTACACATTTGTAGAATGTCTTCTGTGGGTTACAACTAATTAAGTCCAATTAAAAACTTCCATACAGATGCTGCTCTTTACAGCTCCAAACGGCTGGTTCTTTATAAAAATGATAGCAGCATCGCCTTCTTACAGCGGAGTATTAGGGCCATATTCGGGGGCGGGTGGGTCTGAGATTTCAAGAATAAAGTCATACTATTTCAAGAAAAAAATCATTCATTACTTTGTAGAGAATTTCTTTTGCTTGGGGTGGAACAGGGTATTAGAAGAACTTTTTTTCTCAGTTTGAAGTTGTTGGTTGGTCAAAAATACTCAAAATATGACCTCTACAATACTGAGCAGAATATTACGAAGGATTATTAGGGCCACATCGAGGAAAAAAAAAATAAATCGGAGATTTCGAGAATAAAGTCATAATATTACAAGAATAAAGTCATGAGTTTACGGGGGAAAAAATGTAATATTATGAGAATAAAGTCATACGTTTACGAGAAAAAAGTTGTAATATTATGAGAATAAAGTCATAAGTTTACGAGAAAAAAAGTTGTAATATGAGAATAAAGTCATAAGTTTACGAGAAAAAGTCATAATGAGGATAAAGTCATAACTTTACGAGAATAAAGTCATAACTTTACGACAAAAAAGTTGTAATATTACGAGAATAAAGTCTGATCTGGAGTCTGCCGTCTCTGAGCAGCTGTCAATCACCCGCAAACTTTGATCAAATGGTGAAACTACGCAGCTCTGATCAAATATGAATCAATATTCTGTTACTGTAATGCCTATTTCTCTCCTCAAATGTTTTCAGAAACATCTTGTAGTGAACTGTTTAGCTGTAAAATGAGAAAGTTTGTGACCTGGCAACCATGTTGAGATCAGTTGAGTAAACACCAAGCACCGCCCACCAGCCGGAGCATACTTTCTCATTTTACAGCTAAACAGTACACTTATTATTTTGTAGAGAATTTCTTTTTGTTTTGGGTGGAACAGGGTATTAGAAGAACTTTTTTTTCTCAGTTTAGATGTTGTTGTTCGGTCAAAAATACTCAAAATATGACCTCTACAATACTGAGCAGGATATACAACACAAATACAAAAATACATGTTTGTGGATAGTGAAATATTTAGAAATCATGGTACACATTTGTGGAATGTCTTCTGTGGGTTACAACTAATAAAGTCTGGTGTCTGTCTCTGTGTAGTGTGGTGTAATGTAGTGAGCCCAGATGGGACAGCTGTCTGACAGGTACTCATGATCAAGAGGAGATCAGAATGATGTGGATTACGGAAATGGGGGAAAATGGCATGAAGAGCAAAATAGTCGCTCTGTTAAAACAAACAAGCCAAGTAATGGTGTTTTGTAACTTAAATCTGACCAATGGGGACATATGTTGGCTGCTTTTACTTCAGACTTGTCAGAGATTCATTGATTTCGTAACCAGTGGATCATGCATGTTTTAGGTTAGCTGGTTGCCCTCCTTTTAACATTGTATTTTTTGGGTGTTAAATATTACATATTTGATTATAAACTCACATTGTGTGTCTGTAGTGATCACAGAGCCGTTTAATGATTCATTTTAACGTGTAACGTCAGCTAGAAACAGACAGGATGGCTGAGCTGGTCGTGGTTGATGCTAACGTTAGCTGCTAACAGCCTTTAAACAGTCAGGAATTCAGCTAATAAAATATATTTATCACAAACAGGCTTATCTGGGAAAAACCATAACATTATTACAATCGAAATAAATCAAACTAACTGTTATAAACGTTTAATCAGTGGTATTATTTTAAAGTCACAAATTAGCTTTAGAAATAGCTAACTAGCCATATAAATGTACCCTTTGGCCCAAATTTCCGCTTGTCTGGGTGATGTAGTTTTAGTAACCGCTGTCAGGCTGTTAAATTAATATATATGCAACTACATTACCCACAATTCCACGGTAGCGCCAATTAAAAAGTAGCAACATAAAAGTGTAGTTCACGACTCGCTGTCTTTCCATTGGAATGTATGGTCATCAGTGGAGACGTTGGACTACAAATCCCAAGAAGCAATGCGATAATCTTGACAGCTCACTTCCGGGCTCTACGGTGCTACGTTGCCAACTAGCCACCTAGCAGCCGTTAGAATTCAAACCGTTCTCTAGTTAACGTCATTAGTTACTCTCTGAGCGATTTAAACGTTTTATAATGTGTTTTCTTAGTTTCAGTGTTTGTCTGCGTGTCGTGGTTGTGTTTGTAGTTGTAGTGAAGATGATGAATGACGGGTGTTTCTTACCTGATGCGGCCGCTGTGTCACTACCGGCTCGACCTAGCTAGCTACACTAGCCACTGCTCGTGCAAGCTGCTGTTAACACGTCACTACTTCCGGGAGGCTGGATAGTAGAGCCCCGAAGCATGGATGTGTATTAACAGAACCCATAGTAGAGCCCCGAAAACCGATCAACTGCTGACTTCCGTCTTCAGTTCCTCGATAAAACGTGTTCCAACAAATTCACAAGGTTTATTCTAACTAACGATTTTATGACAGAGTATTAGGAGAACATTAAAGAATATCGTAATCGTAATATTAAGAGAGTAAAGTCGTAATATTAAGAGAATAAAGTCATAACTTTAAGAGAAAAAAAGTCGTAATATTAAGGGAATAAAGTCATAATATTAAGAGAATAAAGTCATAATATTAAGAGAATAAAGGCATAATATTAAGGGAATAAATTCATAATATTAAGGGAATAAAGTCATAATATTAAGAGAGTAAAGTCATAATATTAAGGAAATAAAGTCATAATATTAAGAGAATAAAGGTATAATATTAAGAGAATAAAGTCGTAATATTTGGAGAATAAAGGCATAATATTAAGAGAATAAAGTCATAATATTAAGGGAATAAAGTCATAATATTAAGAGAATAAATTCATAATATTAAGAGAATAAAGGCATAATATTAAGAGAATAAAGTCATAATATTAAGAGAATAAAGTCATAACTTTAAGAGAAAAAAATCGTAATATTAAGAGAATAAAGTCATAATATTATGGGAATAAAGTCATAATATTAAGAGAATAAAGTCATAACTTTAAGAGAAAAAAATCGTAATATTAAGAGAATAAAGTCGTAATATTAAGAGAATAAAGTCATAACTTTACGAGAATAAAGTAATTTCCTCCTCCTCTAAATAGTGAGTTCCTCCATCAGGTCCGTGTGGTTCTTTCTTCAGAATAAACACAGTTTTCTTGCACAATCTTTTCCAGGTCCTGATACTGATGATAATGTGGTGCTGATGAGCCAAAAGATGAAGTATTTGGTTATTTGTGAAACTTAAACTAAAGTATAACTTCACAAGATGCTCCATGTTCCTCATTTTCACAGAGCTGCTCTATTTCCCCTCTGAAATAACACTTTATAATATTATGACATTATTCTCATAATGCTACACCTTTTCTTCTCGTAAACTTATGACTTTATTCTCATATTACACCTGTTTTTCTCGTAAATTTATGACTTTATTCTCATAATATTCTGACTCTAGTCTCGAAAAATGTCTTGATCCTTTTTTAAAAATTTGTTTTATTAATGAATTCGTTTTTAATTTTATTGTCTGTATGAATGTTTTATGTCTACTGTGATATCTGCTTAGTTTTGAGGATGATAACTTTGTTATTGTAATGATTTTTGCCTTGCTGTTTGTAAATACATTTGTCTTGTGAATTAAAAAAACAAAACCACACTGGCGAGTACACTTCCCTACTTGAGTTAGTAATATAAATAAATAATAACATATTCATTTGATTGCACGTTGCTTTAAATGCTGCATATATCTAGTCCATACAGTTGATAAATAACTTAATCTCCATTTAAATAAAACTCCAGTGTTTAGTCTAAAACATTTTTATAACTTTGATAAAGAGACAAATTAAAGGAAAGCAAATATTTTAATATCCATCATTTTAAGAAAAAAAACAAAAAACACTGAACTTAACAACCTCAGAAACTAATGGACATCAATGAACAGCAATAGTTATATAGGTACACATCTTAATAATAATAACAAAAAACTTACCAGGGATATTAAAAAAAACAAGCACTATTTCTATTTACATTGTGGTCATTCATAATACTGATCATAAGCACAAATAAGCCTCAATTATTTTACTTTTAAAGCATTAAAGTGCTCTTTTTTTGACCAGTTGGTGGTTAGTGGGTGATAGTATGTGTGAGTCAGTCAGGTACAACCGTACAAATTATTATCATGGTATAAAGTCAAGTAGTTACTGCAAACAAATTTGACACCATTAGAATTGCACCGTGATTAATCTTGCTTGATGGCAAAGAAATACAACTGGAATGTTGCTATTAGATATCCACAAACAAGTGCCATGAAGATACAGACTATAGGTACACAACTAGCTATCATCAATATATGAGGACCTTGCCCTGCAAGGTTTTTCAACATACACAGAAGGACAAAAATGCTACGTCTTGTCTAATGTCTCAGTAAACAGGGATGCTATTCTTAATTTATTATTCACAATTCTGATTAAGTCCCTGCTAGTAAGATATAATACTGTTTTGATAGTTTGTCTAAACTGTTTTGCAATGTGTTTCTATATAAGAATTACAGTATTTCCTATGACTTAATACAAAAATTACCGGATGCAAGGTCTAACTTGTGCTATGACGTGTTCGCTGTGATTTCCATTAGTTTCCATGAACACACACTATTAATACTAAAGCCCATTAAACATTTTTTAAGCAATGATAAAGGCACATTGAACAAAAAGTAGTCAGTATGCCCTTATCATTTTGTTGTTTAAAAAATGTTTAATGGGCTTTGGCATTAAAGGTCCCATATCGTGCTCATTTTCAGGTTCATACTTGTATTTTGTGTTTCTACTAGAACATGTTTACATGCTGTAATGTTAAAAAAACACATTATTTTCCCCGTACTGTCTGCCTGAATATACCTGTATTTACCCTCTGTCTGAAACGCTCCGTTTTAGTGCATCTCAATGGAATTGCAACAGAATTGCGTTGCTAGGCAACAGTTTCGGTCAATGTTACTTCCTGTCAGCTGATGTTATTTACAAACACTGTAACAGGAAATAAACTGGTAACACATTTAGAATGTTTACGTTTAAAACCGGGTAATGGTCTAAATATTGTATATTTGTGACATCACAAATGGACAGAAATTCTAACGGCTTGTTTCAAACGCGCAATTTCTAAATACGGGCTGCTGTGTGTATTTCTCCGTATATTGAGCGTTTTGATAGTTTAATAGTATTTATATATATCACTTAAACCTGCTTTATAATGTAAAAGACCTGAAAATCTCACTTTTTACAATATGGGACCTTTAATATCATAGCCATTAAACATGACCGTGTTCCCATCGGTGTGTGTTTTTTATCAGATTTACCATTCAATTCTTTACATTTGCTTCAAACAGGAGATATACTATTTTGAATCTAAACACCCCCTTTTCAACCACATCTAGTCCTAAACATTTACAAAATACAGTATATACATTTGTACAAGTGAAGGAAAACTGAGAGAACAATAAATAAGTCAGCTGAGAACTATCAAGTTGTGAATTGGTGATAAATCTACTGTAACATTTGTGCAATTGTGAAATTACTACATTTTATGTTCACTATAAATGTAACTGGATTATGTAAAAGATAAAAAAAAAAGTGTGTTTTGTATTATTGCACATTGCAACCAATCAACATTATGTTTTCCAGAAAAAAAATATACAACTTATTAGAGTCCCAAAAAGATTAGTCCAGACCATAATGTGTTTAGCGTTGCCTTGACGATGCTATTGCCACAGTGGTATTTGCTATTTAGACTTGAGATGTCCTTTTGTGTCATCTCGTGTTCAAACTTCTGGGTGGAACAATTGTTCAAGCATAAAGTAAAGACTGCACAGGGAAGTGCATTAACACACTGAATCAAAATGGAACTTGATTATCTGCACTGAAATATGACAGCAACACCTAAAAGCACATTTAAAGACCCTATCCACATGCTTTTACTTTGTAAATAGGCTGATGCTGAACAGTCCAACAATTCTCTTCAAGCTCAGTGAACATCACTGTCCATGAACTCCTCCTTGATGGAGTGCTTGCTACGCGACAGCTTGCAGTCGGGCATGTCGAAACCAAAGTCAGCCCACTCATCAGTAGCCGGCCCCATCCCCGACGTCCCGACGACACCCGGCCTGTTGGGGATGGTGATGGTGTGGCGGACGCGGAAGTGCACGGCCTCCATCACACGCTGACGTTGGTGTTCCCCGCTGGCGGCCCCGATGGCCGCCATGGCGGAGGCGGTCATGTTGCTGCTGGAGCGAAGGAGCTGCTGGCCGTGGTAGTCGTGGTGGTGAGCGGAGGCGGGCAGTTGGAGGGGAGCGACTTGTTTCATGTCCTGTAGACCTCGCCAGATGGCGAGGCGGTACTGCTCCGGAATCTTTAGTGCACCTAAATCCTGGTGACGACACAAAGTTAGACATTGGAGGAGTGTGAGAATGTAGGAGAAAACTACGAACAAAAGAAGGAAAGGATAAGAGTGCATGTGCATCCTCATGTGTTTGCTTATAGATATATAAAAAATGTGGTTCCTGCTCAGCAAAACATAACTCTACATCTTCATCACCCTAGAAAAAATTACAAATCCTCAAACAAAGTCTTCAATTTTAATTATTTTGATTCAGTGTATTAAATGAGTTAGTCTTTTTAACTTTCTTTAATGAATATAAATTAATTTAAATTAAATTAATTTACTATAATAGCGTTAGAGCCAAAATAGCTTTTTGGTTATTATGGTTAAATAAATCAAATTTACTGTGCTGTTAGATTGCTGCTAGACCGCCCCGTTAATACAGTTGCGGGCCTCAACTTGTGTGCGTCAAGTGGGAGAACAAATAGGTCTTTGACTGCGGTGAAAATGATGTTTTTGAAAGGCTAACAAATATGGATTGACCATTTTGTTACATTTTGCTACAAAGTATCAAAAAAGATATATATTTTTAAATAGTTTTATATGCAGACTTTTGTGTAAATGATCCAGTAAGTGTTATTATTTTATATTATATGTTATATTTTCCTAAGAAAAGCTGAGCCCCCCCCCCGATGTCAGTGTGTTAAATGAGTTAGTCTTTTCAACTTTCTTTAATGAACATAACTCCACAGTTTCGTTTCGTCAACATAAATAACATGATGACGTCTTGACGGATTCACCAAGCGAATGCAGATACATAATATAACCTTCCTTTTGGTAACAACTTAATTAATTTACTATAAAAGCGTTAGAGCCAAAATAACTTTGTGGTTAAATAAATGTAATTTACTGTGCTGTTAGATTGCTGTTAATACAGTTGTGGGCCTCAATTTGTGTGCGTCAAGTGGGAGAACAAATATTTTTCTTTTTTAGCCGCAGTGAAAATGTTGTTTTAGAAAGGCTAAACGCCAACAAATATGGATTGATCATTTTGTTACATTTTGCTACAAAGCATCAACAAAAAGATATATATTTTTCAATAGTTTTATATACAGACTTTTGTATAAATTATCCAGTAAGTGTTATTATGATTTCAAAAATTTTTACTTTAAAAGAAAGCAACCTGTTTTATGTTCAGTAATTTGTTATTTCCGTTACTGTTCTGTTTCCCTCGTCGTCCCTTTGTTTTCTACGAAGCTCTAAATTGTTTTCACTGTGAGATTGTGAGTGCAGGAACGGGAGAGGTTACCTCCATGGAGAGAGTCTGGAGGTGGTAGAGAGACTGGAGGCCTTGGGAGGTGAAGTACTCAATGAAGTTCTGACATCCCATACTGGTTAGAAAACTGTAAGGGGAGAAAAGCAGGGCTGCTTAGACTGCCATTAGAGCACAGCTGCAAAGCTAAAAGAAAAAGACTATGGCATAAAAATGCAATAACACTGATGAGTGCAGTTGTGCTTGAGTAGAATAAAGAATCCTAACTTGATAATTAGGGTTTTATTTTTAGCTGAATACAAAAGCACCTCATTCTGTTGTGTTACGTCGTTATCTACTCAAGCTTTAATTAGTTTAGTTCAAAACTGGGTGAAAGAATCAGGGCACAGATCTAGCCCCAAGTGTCGGTAAATAAACTATACATCTTGATAGATGCAGTGGAGGTAAAACCATAAACATGCATTTATATTAATGATTCATAAGGCCATTCTTGCTTTGATGAAGAACCTTTATTATAAATACATGAAAAATTGTTAACGTTTTGGCAACATACAGTGTAATTGAAAAAAGAAGCTATAACTGTACAATAAACATAACAAAAGGTGGACAAAATCTGCTGTATCAAAAAAATATTAAAATTGCAAAAGCAAAGTTTTAAAAGTATTAAAATCTCATTGACACATTATCTAAAAAATATGAAAAAAAATGGTTTTAAATTAAACAGAACAGAAATTTCTTTTGAAGAAAATTCGCTGTAGTGCATTGAAAAGGGATGGCTGTATACACAATGACAGTGCGAATGACTTTAGAGCGAAGTGTATGACACACACAGTTTGGGGCTTTTGGGTGAAATAACAAACCGTCTGGCAGCCATAGTGGAGGTCTACAACTCTAGAGCAGCTTGGCTGTATGAGCAGAGTACATAGACGTGATTGATGTGCTCTTTGAATCTGATTTAGTCACGTAGAAGAGATCAGGCAAGAACACCGATTGTTTTGTAAATTACTTTTTGCCGGATAACAATGACAAGGACGGACACTAAAAATTACGTTCCCAAACAAGTGAACTTTTTTGAGAAAAACATATTTTCTCCCTGATTACGGTCACAGTTTTAAACAGTTTTAAACATGTGATTAAAGCTTCAGTAGGCAGTATATTTTTGGCATCATTGGGCAAAAAATCCATAATAACCTTTCAGCATATTGTAATTCAAGTGTTTTGAGAGAAAACTAGACTTCTGCTCCTCCTCATGGCTCTGTTTTCAAGCTTTAGAACATCAAGCCCGTGACGAGAGACTTTGACCAATCACAGGTCATTTCAGAAAGAGAGAGCGTTCCTATTGGCTGAGCTCCGGTCATGTGACTGGAACTTGCCGTTCCTTCACCAGATTTCACAATGGCGGCAGCGTCACAAACTTTCTCATTTTCCAGCTAAACCGTGCACTACAAGATGATTCTGAGAACATCTGAGGAGAGAAATAGGCATTACAGTAACAGAATATTGATTCATATTTGATCGGCGCTGCCTAGTTTGACCGTTTGGTCGGAGTTCAGAGTGATTGACAGCCGGCTCTCATAGACAGCAGATGGACAGCAGATCAGCTCTTACTGCTTGTTTTCCTCCGGTCTGTGAAACCTTGCAGAAAATGCCGTTAGGAGCACCGCAGGACACAGAGGAACATGATTTCTTTCAGGTTACCTGTTTCATGTACTACTGTCACGATATAGCGACCGTTTTATAAAAATAACTTTTTTGAATCATATTTGCTCCAATCTCGCCGACTTCAGCTTTAACCTACTTAGTTAGGTTTAGGCAACAGATCTACTTGGTTAGGTTTAGTAAAAACATCACGGTTTGGCTTAAAATGACGGACATAAAAGTGAACGTTGACTTTTGGTTTCACACAGGACACAGATAGTGATCTCCTGGGTGTTTCCTGTCCTGTGTTTGTTTGACCCATCTGGACTTCCGCAGACCGTCATTAGAAACGTATTTTGATGTGTCAGAAACAAACGTAATCCATGATAATACGTTTCCCTCAAAACACATTTCAAAATGCAGTCTTTTGTTGTGTGGGAACGTCATTTTTAGAAGACAGGGCTGCGATTTTTATATCAATACCATTACACACTTTTACTTGAAACATTACTGAATTAACCTACTCCCATAACACAACCTTTATAGGTAACGTCTTTTTCAAGTTGTTTTTTTTTCAATTATGTATAGACATTGATTGCATGCAGCCAATTCTCCAGTGGACCTTCATTATGGCACCAGCCGTGGTAGCGAGGAGATTTGTGATGTAATTGCAAGCCTTTACAAAGCAGCCATAATCAAATCAAACTGACTGCAGAACACAGCTCCATCTACACACATTTTGCTGCAAATTAGGAACTTTTTTTTTCACCAAATTTGTACTAACACGGCCAAACAGACTAGCTGTTTTTGGTATCTACTGTACATTGATTGTCTGCTGGCCCTTTACAGGAGGATAAAGAAGAAGTGTCATTGGAGGGTGAGGTACCTGACGAGGCTGGGGTCAGGGTTATACGGAGGGGGCGGGCTGCAGTGGGAGGCAGACACTAGAGTCTGACTGCTGTGGCCACCATTCATATCACCATTTCCCTGCATGTGGTGGCTGTTGAGCATGTTTGAACCTGTGAAAGAGGGAGGAGGGGGGATCAATGAAATAATAATGAACTGTAACGACATCAATAGGCTCTCTTGGCATTGAAATTTAAAGGGACTGTTTGTAAGAATCAGAAATGTCTTGTTAACAGCTTCACCTGTGGCCGTTAAGTCAATGAAAGTCAGCGTCCTGTTGCTGGCGCTTGTGCTCGCTCTACATAGACATGAAGGAGCATCGCTCAACACAGTGAGGAGACACACGTCAGCTAAAACCACAATATCACTCTAGATTTCAGCTGCTTGGCAGTAATGTTAGCTGACCAGACCAAGGTCTCTCCATGAATCACTGCTGATCCTAGTGTTGGCTTTTCCCGCCTCAGCCTCCCGACCGCGGCCGGAGGGAACGGGGGGAGACACTGGAGTTTTGGTCGGAGACGATAACATTTCTCTCTGCGGAGCCCCGTCACTTCACAAGACACGGGAAACCTCTGTTGGTCTGGAGGAGCTGCAGCAGTTATTTCTGCACAAACGTCCACTGAACATTCACTAGATATTCTCAGAGCTACGACGTATTCTGCAGTGTGGAGTGAGCAGCATGCACGTGAGAGCGAAGCGAAAGAGCGCGAACGAGCACGGTGTGTGAGTGAAGGCAGGCAGGCAGAGGAGCAGAGTACAGCAGAGGCTCCAGTCCTGGAAACCAAAGCTACGGTCTCCCCCGCATACTCCGACCGCGGCCAACACTGTTTGACAGACGGGCTTCACTAGATAGAACTTTGCGGTTTTGGTGCTTCCGTGTAGTTTGTGTTGGAGTCTGAGTCTGAACAGCGTAGCCATACGCGAGCGCACATGGGACACCGACCTGCAATGATTTATACGTGTAAGAAGTTACAAACAGTCCCTTTAAACAGGTAGGTTTGATGTACTTTATGAGTACATCTGATGTGATTTGAATCACACGTGCAGATACTCACCCATATGAGCTATGGAGGGGGGGGCAGTGTGGTGTTGCTGGGGCTGCTGCCCCACCAGCTGGTTGACTGAAGGCGGTTTGTTGAGGCCTCCGTGGGCATGAAGCTTGTTCATGTTGGACAGTGGAGAGTAAGAGGAGGGGGATGATATGTGGCTCCTGGAGGACAGAGGAGAACGTGGCTGAGGTTAGAGGAATGTGAGGGTCTGTGTGTTAGTGTTAGAGTGCGACAAACACTTCACAACAGTTTGATGAAGTCAACAAGACTCTAAATTTTGCTTTTCGTGAGGGTTATTTTGTTCAGAGTTTACAGACATGCCCACTTTATGATAATCACATGCAGTTTGGGGTCAAGTCATAGTCAAGTCAGCACACTGACACACTGACAGCTGTTGTTGCCTGTTGGGCTGCAGTTTACCATGTTATGATTGGAGCATATTGTTTTATGCTAAATGCAGTACCTGTGAGGGTTTCTGAACAATATTTGTCATTGTTTTGTGTTGTTAATTGATTTCCAGTAACAAATATATACATACATTTGCATAAAGCAGCATATTTGCCCACTCCCATGTTGTTAAGAGGATTAAATAGGAAAGAAACTGGTTGCTCTGTGTGTTCAATTGTAAGACAAAACATGTCGGGTGCTCTTGGAAAACGGGAAAAAAATCAAAAAGTGGCTTTTTAAATGATTTAGCCACTAAAATATAGGCTTTTTAAAATATTTTCTTCCTCTTTGCCACTTTGGTATTTTGGTGCCTTGATTGCCTTCCTGTTTATCAAGAGTATTAAATACTTGACAAATCTCCCTTTAAGGTACATTTTGAACAGATAAACATTTTTTTTTATTTATTTGTGATTAACCATGATTAACTATGGACAATCATGCAATTAATCACGATAAAATATTCAAATTGATTGACAGCCATAAAAGAAATATGTGTTTTTTATGTGCCTTTTTGTTGTATGTATGTATGTGGACCAGCAGCTGTCTGCGTGCTTGTGCATAATGTTTAACGTTAGTGTTGGAGTGGCTCACGGTCTCTGCAGAAGTTGCTGCTGTGTTTGTTGTCTGTAGGAGTCGACCAGCGGCTGCGGCACCAGCTCCACCAGCTCCAGACTGTCTTTAATCTTCATCAGCAGCTCAAAGTTCTCCCGACCACGAACCTACACACACAAACACAACACGCACAATAACATCACGTTATAGGCAGTCAGGGAATAATGACTGGTGAGCACAATGCTATCGCATCAAACATGCTATAACTTCTGTCTGTGTTACACTGTCAACACTACTTCCAGTATGTGAAAGGCTCTTACAGGAATATAGTAAATCTCTTCATCTCCGTGCCGCCTCTTCCTCATGTTAATATTCGGACTAGGAATATTCGTCGGACTCTGTTTGAAGTCTGCGGACGACAGAAACAGAGTTATGATCAGACAGGTTTCTGACATATTTCACCAACACATTTTGAGGACCAAGATATCAGGTTGTTGAATGTATACCAACAGCCAGACGGCAAGACACAACGTATGAAAAACTATTTAATGTGTAGTTAACATGATGTCATTCAGTTCAATTCAACTCACTGCGCTTGTTGGCACAACCATTTTTGGCCACGCTGTCGTTCAGGGCCTGCTGTTCCCTGAAGTGGTCCTCGTCGGCTTTGCGGTCTCGGCCAGGACACGCACATATCCGACCTTCAAATGACCTTCTACCCAACACTTGACCACTGCAGAGATGATTCGGGATAGAAAAATATATTAAAGAAAATGTAGGTCCTCTAACATTCAAAGTCCAGTTTTACTTTAGCTGTGTGGATCAGTGCGCTCAATAGTCTCACACTGTACTCTTTGGCTGCAACAATACTGATTTAAAATGTACATTATCAAGGGCTGTCCTCGACCAAAGACATTTTCTTGACGACTAACACTCATACGATTTTGTCTCGGTTAGTTGATTTAGTCAACAGATCTGTAAAACTGAGTTTCTCCACAAAGAATCACACAAAAGCAGCACTTTAAATCTGCTGTTTACCAGAGACGTGCTCAGAAGTGTCTTGGAGATAAGTCATTAAGCCTGAATAAGGCATAAAAAAATGACTAATCGACTAAAGAAATCTTAGTCGACTGACGTTTCCTCCTAACTGGACGCGATGCGAACGACAGAGCGAGCAAACGTCAGATTGTTTCTGTTTTTCCCGATGAAGACGTCCTAACCTGCTCCGTGTGTCAGCGAACAGGCAAAGCGACGTGTTCCTTGTTTGAAAAATTGCTCGCCCTTGCTCTATTTATGCAAAGTTTCAACCTGTTTTCAACGGTCAAAACTGATGCTGACAGTTAATCAATATTGCCTCGCTTGTAGTATATCTGGACAATAATCGGATGTGTATAATGTAGTATGTTCTTCGCTTCCCATTGATCTGTGGGTTGGTAGGTTTTGTCCTGTACCATTTGCCAGTACGTACTGTTGTAGAACATTTGTATATTCATAGAATCCAAATCCACATGACAAAGAGCTGAGAATTACTCGATAGATTACAAAGAAGAACCATGTTTGAACTGTCTGCGTGTATGAATTGTGTATTGTTGACTTACTCCCTGGTTTCCAAAGTGATGATGATGAGGATGGGCCTCCTGTTCATGCCGCCAACACAGCTGCTGTTACACATGAAGTTATACAGGATGGTAGTGAACTCTGTCCCCACCTGAAACACAAAATAGTCAATCAATACGCGGATGCAAAGTTTCATTGGTTTACTTAAATGTGCAAATTTAACCTCCCGTTTTACAGTAAATATGTCACTCCACCACCAGAGGGCAGAGTTGCAGTGCACTTTGATGTGAGGCAAGTCAATCATGCTCTTATTAACCTCCCCAGGTGCAATCACAGACATGATGATTTCCCCACTCTTACGCTTGTTTGGACATGCCCGGCATCTTTATTTATAGATGTGCTTCCTATGAATTACCTCAACGAAATTCAATGTTTCTTTGGAACAAGCTCGACTGATCTGTTGTGTGTCTTGAGCAACATTTGGGCTGAATGTACAAAATATTATTCAGATATTGAGATGGATGGAAATCAATGAGGATTCACTTCATCAGAATACTTCATGAAAAGAGTAAATATTTTGTACATTCACTCTAGACCAGGGGTCTGCAACCTGCGGCTCCGGAGCCACATAAGGCCCTTCAGCTCCTCTCCAGCGGCTCCGTGTGGATTTTTTAAAAATGGAAATGAATAACTGTTCTTTGTGTACACTTTCATTTTTATTTATCATTGTTCAGGTCTATGGTACGACGGTACGACGGAGTATTAGGGCCACATTGAGGAAAAAAAAAATCTGAGATTACGAGAATAAAGTCATAATATTATAAAGTAGTAATTTTACGTGTTATTTTCTTTTTTCTCATAAAGTTATGACTTTATTCTTGAAATATTCCAACTTTTTTTTCGGAAAATTATGACTTTATTCTCGTAATATTTTGATTTTATTCTGTAAATCTCAGATGTTTTTCCCTCAATATGGCCCTTATACTCTGTAGTACATTGTCTCTTTGGCCCTCACTGCATTAGACTTATATACTATATACTTAGACTATAAACTGTGTTACTTTCATCACAATGATCAAATGTTTTGTGGCTCCAGACAGATTTTTTCCTTTTTCTCTGCCTAAAATGTCTCTTTTGATAGTAAAGGTTGCTGACCCCTGCTCTAGACCATAACTTCTAATGTTTGAGGTCATGAGTACAGTCCCTAAGGTGCCTGATACAATGCATTGTGTGTTTCTATAAATACACAGCAGCTGATGAACCACCAACCTGTGGAGCCTCATACGGCAAGAAGACGCTCTGCCGGCCGGTGACCGGATCGTCCACGTACTGACTGAGGTTATTCCCCTCCACCCGGATCAGGTGACTGGCCGGGGCTGCTTGACCTGTGGAGACAATGATGGAACAACAGGTGAGGACGCAGATGGTTGATCTCAGTCGAAGCATCACACATACCAGACAGTCGAAAAATGTTATGATGAATGCCATAATAACGCGTTATCGCAAATTATTTTTAACGCCACTAGTTTCTTTTACGCATTAACACAACTTGCGATTTTTAATCCGCTTGTGCGACATAATTTGTGGATGTTATTGGCGTATGTTGGGTAAAAGTATAAAATGTCTGAGTACAGTCAGTTCTGGTGAAAGGACCGGGCTCGTTGAGATCATACCGTCGTTGAAGTCTCGTCCCAGTTCGTGGTTGGGGCAGCGTTTGACCACTTCTGTGACGTGCTCCGCCTTCTTGTAGACAGGCATGGCTCTGATGATGCTGCCATGAGGAGGAGAGGAGGACAGCTTGATTTGGATCGGACAGGTCTTGGCAATCTGACAGTAGAGCTTCTTCAGCAGGGGAGAATACTGGTTGGGGGAAGAACACAAACACAGAGGACCGGTCAGCGGTCTGGGTTCATACATGGTGTACAATGAAACAGCTGTCTGCCTCAAATATTCTCTCAAAGGGAGTGTGAACTAATGCTTTGGCCAACAAAATGCTGATCACAGTTGTGTTCAAATTTGCATCCACAACTGCAGGACTTCCAATTAAGACTTTAAGACATGAACATGAAGAATCAGACCCATTAGTCAAGAAAATATCAATTAATGCCCTCACATGTATATTTTATGAACAACCTATTAGTAAATTAAACTTAAAGCTGCAGTAGGCAGAATGTTTTTGGCATCATTGGACAAAAATATCCATAATAATCTTATATATATATCTTAGCATATTGTAATTCAGGTGTTCTGAGAGAGACTTCTGCTCCTCCTCATGGCTCTGTTTTCAGGCTTTAAAGCTACCCCGTGACGGGAGACTTTGGCCAATCACAGGTCATTTCATTGAGATAGCGTTCCTATTGGCTGTGCTCCGGCTGGTGGGCTGTGCTTGGTATTTCCTCAACTTGATCTCAACATGGCTGCTGGGTCACAACCTTTCTCATTTTACAGCTAAACAGTACACTTCTAGATGTTTCTGAAGACATTTGAGGAGAGATATAGGCATTAGAGTAACAGAATATTGATTCATATTTGATCAGCGCTGCCTAGTTTGACTGTTTGATCGGAGTTGGCGAGTGATTGACAGCTGCTCAGAGACGGCAGACTCCAGATCAACTCTGATTGGTTGTTTTCCTCCGGTCTGTGAAATCTTGCAGATGCCGTTAGGAGCACCGGAGGACACAGAGGAACATGACTTTTTTCAGATTACCTGTCTCATGCACTACGACGTTTTATAAAAATAACTTTTTTTAAGCATATCTGCTCCATTTCTCCCCGCTGCTGCTTTAAAGACATGTAAACTGGGAGTTGTGTCTTCTCAGTTTCACGTAAATGCTAGAAAGATAATATATCCTAAGGAGGGAAAGAAGGTGGGAGGGAGGGTTAATCTCACTACCACTGACGTCAGAGCAAAAATAATGTCTCAGGAGGAGGAATTGTTGTGTTGAACATGACGTGATTTGAGCCGTTAACTCATCTTTCAGCACGGCAGCCAAAAAGTGTTTTTAATAACAGAACACAAGGTGGACAAATAAAGAGCTGCGTGATAATACGATGATAAAATAGTGGGTTGTGTGACCACAGGAACAGGCTGTAATTATCACATACAATTATGACCGGAGAACAAATTGTGTCATTTGAGGAAAGGGAAAAATACACAAGAACTGTAAAACAGTCAGCAGTAAATCTGTATAGAAGAGGTAATTACTGTGTTATTAGAATGAATAAATGATTATTATCCAGCAGAGTGGGTTTGTGGGTAGTAATGTGAGATGATACAGCCGGCGGAGGAGAGGCAGAAGTTCAAAAGGAAAGAAATGTTTGTGTCTCAGTGTGTATACGAGCTGAAAAAAAGAAAAGAAAGAATGGACCATAAATAAATATCAGATTTTTACTGTCTCCGTCCGTTACAGTAAAGTTCAGTGAGAATATGCTGAGCTGTGTGTCTTCAGTGATTCCTCAGTTTATACACGCATGCATGCATATATGCGCATGTATGTGTGTAAATGCCAGTACAGACGTATCCAAAGACAGCGTGACAAGGGACGGAGAAGCCTTAACATGCCCCGACACAATCACGAAATCTCAAAAATCTTCCCTGTGGAAATCAAACTGAGACCTTGCAGAGAAAAAACTGAGAAGACAGATGTCCTGTGTGGACTTGCTACAACACCGCAGCCTATACAGTACATACAGCTCCAGATGCATATATGACAGTTAAATGCCTTTTTGTGCATTTTGGTGTATGATTGGTTTGTGGACCGCCGGTTTGAAGCCTCGATCTCGCCACTTTTGCCGTTGCCTTCTTGTTTTTTTGCAACCAGAAGTGACACGAGAGAGTGGACACACACTGTGAAAGAGTTAAAGTTGTAAGACGAAAACACGGACAACTCCCAGATCGGACAACGCTGTGGTAGCGACCTGTCAATCACAAGATAGCCCTGCCCTAAAGCATCCCCTGCTTTATGGTCTATCTGACTCTAAATGGGACCATAATTTACTAAATGAACATCATGCTGTATTGAAGAAGACTTGAAACTAGTGATTGAGACCATAAACTCATGTTTACAATGTTTACTGAGGGAATAAATCAAGAGAGAAGTAGGCTCATTTTCTCATAGACTTCTATATAATCAGAGGAGTCGCCCCCTGCTGGCTGTTAGAAAGAATCACACTGGTTGTAATCTGTGCTTCTCTGTGCTTTGTTGATATAGCCGGGCTGGCTGTGTGTGCTTTTAGTGCATTTAGTGAGCGTGCCCCACTGGCTAGTTCAGGGGCGCTGCTCTGCACTGCTCTCATACGGCGGTTACAGGTGATAATGCCGTCCCGACTGACGGCACCGTACCACCAACCCTCCAGTTAACACTGTTAGCTCTGTTGGCACTGTTGCATTTGTTTTCGGCGCTGTTAGCTACGAAGCACCAGCTCAGCCGTCGCCATGTTGAGAGCCGTGCGGAGGCAATAGAAATGCTCCCAATCTTTCATATAGCACCTTTAAACCTCGGGGTAACCAGAATCTCATTCAAAGTTTTTGAATCTGGAAAATTTCCTCTGATAATCTTCCATTTGGTGAATGCTTTTATGTAAGAAAATGTGTTTTATGAGTATGTTTTTAACCAGATCTGTTAGTCGAGTATCATCCATCAAATCATCAATGATTCGCAGAAAATACACAACATGTTAATTTGGCAGCATATATACAGTTTATAAAACCACCTTCCACCATCTTTACCGTCCCTAAAGGGACACTCCACCAAAAAGTTGAGTTTACTCATCACAAGGAGACGCCTTGTACTCAATCTGTGGCCTTGGAGGAGGCTATACAAAGGTTCACAATAAAAAGAGAGTTGCTAGACCTAACGGTATTACAAACCGGCAGTGTGAAGTGAAAGAAGTCGCCTGCAGGAGGCAGGGAGGGTCTTGTCAGTCCCCAAAATTGCTGCTGTACCACTTTAAGCCCAGAAGTCACACCATGCTTTCCCCTTTATTTCTCTTCTCATCGTTGTCCTTTCAAAAGAAGACTTTTCTTTTTCATTTGGACTCTTGGACTTTGATCCTTCTGCACCTTACTGCTACTTATAACGCCCAGGATTTGAGAGATTCTTCTATCACGTAACGATCGGTTCAATTCTTCAAATTTAAATGTCATCATTTTAAAAAATCATTTCCCCACCGATGATCCAGGCTCTGGTTTGAGTCTCCCAGACACCAGACAGCCTCTGGCCCCGATGACGGCTGGGAAAAGAGTCATTCCAACAACAACTGCTTGGATTCCTTGTTGTGACACCGTTACTAAGCCCCTTATAACCACACACACACACACACACACACACACACACACACCCTTAGCCATGAGCCCTCCCTCGAGGGCAATAGAAATACCTGTGCACAACATTACCTTTTTCCCACCTAGCTTTCCCTGACAAGTCTCAACAGCTCGTCCATACCATGAATAAATAATTTCTCTGAGATGAAGCAGCCAGATGCATTTCGTTATTTACAGACCGGGGACTTTTTCTTGCAGCAACGATCACATCTCCCATAACCAATGGTTTACTTTCCAGCATGATCACACATCGTGAAAAATTAACTTTTTCAGTGCTTGTGCACAGACGGTATATTTGGGTATCTGGGGTGCCTAGCGGGAGGTCTTTCTTCTTCTCTTTACTACCTCTGTACACGGTTCATAACGGCCCTGTTAACTCTCTTTTGTCCCGCTGATGGTGGTGACAGCCAACAGTCTCTGCGTTGTGTTTGATGATGATGACGGTGGATTAACCGCTGACAGTTTTAGCGTACACTCCAACTAAACACTGACAGCTCCAATGTCCATTCAAAGATGGATTTATTTGCTTACAAGCACTTGTGCTGGATCTGGGGGATACAAGCACGCGCTCTGACTTGTTCCCTCCAGTGATGGGCTTATATAGCTGCATCGTTACCTTGGATTAAATATGCAATATGAAATAACGACATAAAAATATGAAAGTGACACCATTACGGCTCATCGGAGATTTCCAGAATAAAGTCATAAGTTTACGAGAAAAAAAGAAATAACGCGTCAAATTACTACTTTATAATATTTTCATAATATTACAACTTTTTTCTCGTAATCCCAGATTCATTTTTTCCCTCAATGTGGCCCTAATACTCTGTCGTACCGTCGTACCATAGACCTACAACAATGATAAATAAAAATGAAAAGGTAAATAAAAAACAGTTATTCATTTCCATTTTTAAAAATCCACAGGGAGCCACTGGAGAGGAGCTGAAGAGACGCATGTGGCTCCGGAGCCGCAGGTTGCTAAGAGACCCCTGCAGTACGCGAACAAAAGCGAAATCTCCAGTATGCCAAAAATACCCGGATGTCGTAATGATTCGGAATGAAATCTCCAGTATGCATCGGACCAGTCTGCCTCAAAACCTGCGAATCCCAGCATAGCGTACTTCAAAACAAATGGATTTATGTTCCATACTACATACTACTGACGAACGCAGTATGCAGTATACAGTATATACTGAGTTAGTATGTAGTAGGCTGCTTCGGATACAGCCATTCAGATTTGTCACATGCAGACTCTACGTCACCTTTGCAAAGGTGCACCATATGTTCGGTGAATACAGGTATATTCTGCAGGTGCTTTGAAGAAGAGACTAACTTAGCGAACAAATGTTAAAGACCCACAAAAAGAGGTCAATAATAGTTTTAAATTCCACCTGCGCTCTAAAATTGCCGTCAAAGGGACCATTGCACAAGAAAAAAGAGAAAAGATCTTTTGATGAGCTGTGGGATCAGCGGGGATCAGCGTTGGGTGACATTGTTTTTGAACATCACAGAGTGCATGAAAAAGTCATAAATTACGTTTTTGTCTTTTCAGTCTTCTGGTGGTGCGGATGCCAAGGGAGACGTTTCAACTCGTCCACCACAGAGACTAGTGTGCACACGCAGCGACGGGGGAGAGGCATGCACACACAAAATCTGTGAGTTCAGCTCCATGTGTCGTTGTCAGAAGTGAAGTGCAGCAAATAAATAAATGTACAGTATCTGATGTGTTTGTATGTTCTGGTACAGACAAGAGAGGCTGAGTGATGGATAGACTTTGTTTCAGGACATAGAGAAGGATGAAGGGATGGAGAGGAAGGAGAAAGGAAAAAGATTGGATTACATGAAGACAGAAATGTTCAAAAACATTAAGAAATCCTTTAAAATGTCCTAAAACTGCACCATAAACTTTGGCCAATTGTTTAACTTTCCACCAATTTTCAAAGAAATGTCTTGATATCAGATCAACCGTAACAAACAGACTACGTCCTGTAATAACTTTGCAAAGAATCGCTATAATTTCTAACACTAAGCTTTATGGACTAAAGGTCTACAGCAAACGGTGATATGATCATTTTCTTTAACATAATTTACATGCTGAACTTTTACTACAAACATTGCACCGTAATTAAGCTATAAAATAGTATCAGCAGCTTGTATACATTTAATCAAATGTGTCATGTGATCATGACTTTACAGGGGCTCTGTATAATCCTGCAACTAACTATTTAGTTGTCAATTGTCATTGCAATCCCATTGATCCATTCCTCCATCCCTCCATCCCTCCATCCCTCCCTGTCTCTACGCGGTGGACCAGTGGAGGCAGGTCCTGACAGGCTCCTGGAGACGGGGTGATAATTGCCAGACCGTCATCCGTATACACAAGCAACAGCTTGCCCGCCGCAAATTCGCTTAACTGTCCAAATATCAAATACGTTGACACACACACACACACACACACACACACACACACACCGGCACAGAGCTTTACATTATGTAGAAATCCACACAGCTTAAGCTGGATTTATATACAGTCTATAATTATATTGGATTCAAATCAATATATTTCTCTGACGTCGCGGTAATTGCTGTTAGAATTATGGTTTATCTCTATTATGCTTATTTTCAGGTTCATACTTGTATTTTGGGGTTTCTACTAGAACATGTTTACATGCTTTAATGTTCAAAAAAACACTTTATTCTCCTCATACTGTCTGTGGCCCAGTCTGCTCTGATTGGTCAACTGAACCAAACTCTTCGGACTCTGCTCCAGCTCCGCTCTAACTAGATTTGTTTGAGGATGTCACAAACTTTAAGGGACTTTAAGGGACTTCAAGGGGAAATAAGGAAAGATGTAGTGACCTTTAGAGACTGATTCTTTACAGCTCTTATCTCGGTTTTTCTGTAGTTCCAGTATCGGGTATCGGGTCCGATACTGTGCTCATGTACTCGTACTCGCAAAATGGCTCCGATACAACCCAACGGGGCCGGGATCCCGCCTCAGCCGGCGCGCGCCGACCCTCACTTTCATTGCTTGCACCCTCTGACTCGTGCGTGCGTTAGACTCCTTGGTCCGTGTTTCAAGACGGGTCAGGTGGGTTGCAGACATCGCCGCAGACCCCTGGCGCCTTTTACGTGGACCGAACCCCGCCCTAGGGGGAACGTCGCGGCTGAAGACAGTCCGCCCCGGTGACACTTTGGCCACTGCCCCCTTCGGTCCGAGCTTTTCCAAGCCGACCTCGTATGCGGGACTCCCCAGCCTGCCGTGTGTCGTTCACACCCTTCAGCTGGCTGTTAACGAGGGTCTTTTGGCACAGAGAAGTACTCGTATCGGTACTCGTATCGGTATTCGTATCGGTACTCGGTATCGGTGAGTACACAAATGTAAGTACTTGTACTTGTACTCGGTGGTATCGGTGCATCCCTAGGTTAGAAAAATGATCATGGTTTGTGTTCAAATAATAATGTAACCAGATAACAACGTAACGCAACAAAACCACTATAGTTTTATAGGTTTAGGAAAGAACAACATGGTTGAGCTTAAAACTGCTATATTTCTACAGTGAAAATTTGAAGTGAAATGAATTTTACTGGAAAGTTTATTTTATTTTTTACTGCCGTAAAGTGTTCATATTCACCATACGCTGAAGGATTGATTTATAGCACAGTCCATGGAGACTGTAAAAGTCCTCTA
The DNA here is from genome assembly GCA_916701665.1 of Sebastiscus tertius. Lineage (NCBI taxonomy): Eukaryota > Metazoa > Chordata > Actinopteri > Perciformes > Sebastidae > Sebastiscus > Sebastiscus tertius. The sequence goes on from CAKAOH010038539.1 coordinate 40,308, forward strand.
GACAGGACAGCATACACACGGTGTTACACAGGTGTTAAGGGACACACAGCAGAATAGACCAAATAATTCACATTATGAATGGCCTCTCACAGCCCTGAACACTCCTGACCAATGTTGGGATGACAGGGATTACATTAGTTAAGATATCTTGTTTTCTTTAGTACTTCATCTCCTGGGCAACTATAAAAGTTACTTGTATTTGTATTACAAATTGATCTGAATACATGAACAACTTCATGTACTCGTGTGTTGTCATCGACAAAACACATCTGTGTGAAAAATCTTCCTCATCGAGTGTGTTTTCCCCGACCCGACGCTCGGCAGGAAGGCCGGTGGTGATGTGGCCGCTAGATGATGCATTGTGGGGGAGGAAGGGAAGGACGCATCACGCAGGGCGTGTTGGGACCTGCGTCCTAACGGAGAGAGGCTAATAGCTGGGAAGAGCAGCTTCTGACAAGCCGCCTCGCAGTGCATGCTCGAGCCCGCACACCACCGCATCACACCCCTCCCACTCCTGACACATACTGTACGCGCACACACATACACATAACCTGGAGCCCGAGTGTACGGAAGAAAGAGGTCTTCTTATTTGACAAGGCTGAAGGTGTTAGATCTCATTTCCAGCCACGGTGATGCTCGCCTTGCGTCCGAGCCAAGGAATCATCTTGGAGAGGAGTGAGAGCGGCAGAGTTTCAGAGCTATTATCACTAATTCACAGTGTCTTGACGAGACAGGAGGGGGACTGGAGGATTACCAGACGAGCTTAACATGAGCTTGAATGGACTTACTGTATGTGGAAACATTATGATAGATGAGAAAGAAAACGGATCTCTTTTCTCTTCTGTTCTTTCTCCTGTTGAACGATGAAGCCGATATATATAGAGATATATATGTATAGATATATTTGTCTACATAAAAATGTTATCAATCAGACCTTTAATCAAGTTATTAGGAAGTCATACTATTTCAAGAAAAAAAGTCGTAATATTATGAGAATAAAGTAATTTCCTCCTCCTCTAAAGAGTCAGTTTCCCCGTCAGGTCCGTGTGGTTCTTTCTTCAGAATGAACGCAGTTTCTTGCACAATCTTTTCCAGGTCCTGATACTGATGATAATGTGGTAATATTATGACTTTATTCTCTAAATCTCAGATTTATTTATTCCCCTCAGTGTGGCCCTAGTACTCCGTCGTACGATGGGACCAGGTTAATCTGAAGGGCAGAGTAGTTCATGGATCATGTTTAACCAAACAAGTTGAAACAGGATTCTGACATATGTCATTGCAGTAATTTCTCAGGTGAAACACGCTAATAATTCTTGTCCGTGTTTTCCTTCGTTTCTGTCCATGTAGTCTGGCCGTGAGAAAGACTTCTGAGTCAGAGAATGGAAGTGAGGGGAAGGAGATGATAGACAGATTTCTGTTCTTTCTCCCGTTGAACGATGAAGCCGACTGGTTTGGTAGCCGCAAAACCTCCCGTCAATCATTAAGATTTAATGAGAAATGCTTGATGCAATAGGCAGCTGCATTTCCCCTCTCATCTCCCAAAGCGCGCTGCATGCCACCCGCTCTCAGTGGGAGGCAGAGGGGCGTCTAGGTAACTGATTATAGTCAATATGCCCCTATGGCAATCGGCATTCCCCACCGCCGGAGGCTACAAGAAATCAGTAAGAAACCCCAGAGACCGTTAACTCCTTCATTCAGACGAGGTGACTCAGTCTTAGCCGTCCTTTTGTTTCAAGCATGTTCAAACTTGGGGCCTGAATTCTGCATAAATACACACACACACACACACACACACACACACACACACACACACACACACACACACACACACACTTGTGCATGCACATTAGACACACACAAATCCTCTTGCACCCCCGGTGTTATTTTTTGGGAAATCCCCTCCCATTAGTAGAAACGGATTCATTCCAAGAGGCTTGACCGTAATCTCTTTTTTCTTTTCAGAACGAACACTTTGAAAACGCCTCGTCGACACGATGCAAACCTCCGAATCAGAGTCAGTTTGATATGCATCTCTCTAAACATACGGACACAGAAACACAACAAAGCTGGATAAATAAAGGTGAAGAAGAGACACGACTTTTATGTACACAACTAGTACAAAAAAATTATATAAATATTATATCAATATATTTTCAAAGCAACAATAAAATAATAAATAAAATAAAATAAGAGGTAAAATAAAATGCTTTCATTTTTATTTGGATTTTTTTAAAGGAAACAATTGCATGCATACTGCAGATATGTGTAGCGTATTAACATCTGTGAAGGTCCCGACACACCGATTTCGGGCCGTCGATGAGCGTCTGTCAGCCTAGTTTTTTTGCGGTGTGTCCCGTACCGTCGGCTCTAGTCTGCCCATGTCGGAGGCTTTCTGGATGATTCAGCATGTTGAATCGGCGACAGCGGCGGCTATAGTCGGTGAGAGAAACCGCTCTGATTCGCTGTTCAGCTTAACCGAATCGGTGCACGAGAAAGCAAGCCAACGAGTAAAGTCAAGAGGACACACACAGATGGCTCTTCTCATTTTTCATCTTCATCTCACTGGCGGCCGAGTTTGAAGCGGCTGCGAATGAGGAGCATCACCTCTAAATCTGAGGCCGTGGTTCTCAGCAGGAAACCGATGGATCGCCTACTCCGGGTAGGGAATGAGTCCTTACCCCAAGTGAAGGAGTTCAAGTACCTCAGGGTCTTGTTCGTGAGTGAGAGGACGATGGAACTTGAGATCGGGGGCGGTACTGCATTCGCTTTACTGCACCGTTGTGACGAAAAAGAGAGCTGAGCCGGAAGGCAAAGCTCTTGATCTACCGGTCAGTCTCCGTTCCAACTCTCACCTATGGTCATGAGGGCTGGGTCATGACCCAAAGAACTAGATCGCAGGTACAAGCAGCCGAAATGCGTTTCCTCAGGAGGGTGGCTGGCGTCTCCCTTAGAGATAGGGTGAGAAGCTCAGTCATCCGTGAGGGACTTGGAGTAGAGAGAGACTTCATGTACGTATCATAACAGCGGCTTGTATATCCGCCGTCCTCGGTGTTCCGGTTTCCCTTTTGAATGACGAATACAGGCCACCATGACCTGCTTGTGCGGAGAGTTATTTCCTCTCACGCAGGCGCAGGACGTACGTGGTTGTCGACTGTCGGCTGTAGTCTTTGCGGTGTGTTCGGGTGCAACTTTTTGGCCGAGACAAAGACGACGCGAGGCGACGCAGCAGAGCCTTCATCGCCGCTAGTTCTTTGATATCAGTTTGGTGTGTCTGGGCCTTAAGGCTTCTTTTAAGGCGATCGGTGGTATCACACAGTATCCTACATGATCACTACTGTATAATAACGCTTAAATACGTCTCCTGATACTTCGCCAATCTTATAATCAGGCGTGCATTACAGTAAACTCCATAAAAGCTATGAGCAATCACCCAGTCTCTCTCTCTCTCGTTCTAATCCCTCCTGTTTAATGGCAGCAGAGGAATCTGAATAATCACAGGTTTCACTCACTGTTGCGTCATCATCTCAATCTTAAGTCGTGTGCCAGTCAAAAACTCCTTTGTCTTTCGTCTCCTGGTAGCAAAAAAAAAACCTGCTGAGACTTGAATCGTTCAGGTGAATTTCAAAACCTTCTTCTTTTTTTATAAAATTGGGATCATTTTCAAACTATCATCCGTGCAAACCAAAGTCGATAAGAGGATTCTGTTGTAAAGGGGAGTAAAGAACAGAGGATCTGTTGGGGCATTATCAAGCTTTGATTTGATATATTTCCTTAAAGGCGCTATTAATAATATTGACAACATTCAGCCACTAGATGTCACATTCTCCCTCCCCCGTTCCATTGCATTTACTTCACAACAAGTCATTGCCAGGCACTTACCGTCAATCACATTATCCGTGATACTAACGTTGTTATACTATTGGCTCACAAGCCTTGTTAGAAGTGGGAACCAAACGTCAGATATCTTCCACAGAGATAAACAAAACATTCATTTTGGACCCGCAAAAAAATGTTCAAATGATTAATTCACAATCATAATAATTTTTTCAGGAAAAGCCATACTTTGATTGGGCAGCTTTCTAAAGGCTCTGTGAATATATTATTATTATTTTTAAATATTTGCCTACATAAAAATGTCGTCGTAAAAGTCGTAATATCACGTGAATAAAGACATAACTTTACTAGAAAAAAAGTAATTTCCTCCTCCTCTAAAGAGTCAGTTTCTCCATCAGGTCCATGTGGTTCTTTCTTCAGAATAAACAGTTTCTTGCATAATCTTTTCCAGGTCCTGATATTGATGATAATGTGCTGCTGATGTGCCAAAAGATTAATTATTTGGTTATTTGTGAAACCTTAACTAAAGTAGAACTTCACAAGATGCTCCACGCTCCTATTTCCCCTCTAAAATAACACGTAACATTACTACTTTATAATAATATGACTTTGTTCTCATAATACTACGACTTTTTTTCTCTAAAATTTATGACTTTCTTCTCGTAATCTCAGATTTCTTTATTCCCCTCAGTGTGGCCCTAGTACTCCGTCGTACGATGGGACCAGGCTAATCTGAAGGGCAGAGTAGTTCATGGATCATGTTTAACCAAACAAGTCGAAACAGGTTTCTGACATATTTCATTGCGGTGATTTCTCAGGTAAAATGAGCTAATAATTCTTGTCCGTGTTTTCCTTCGTTTCTGTCCATGTAGTTTGGCCGTGAGAAAGACGTTTGAGTCAGAGAATGGAAGTGAGGGAAAGGAGATGATAGACAGATTTTAGGAGAGGACAGGACGAAACTTTAGGCGCCAGAGGTGACAGCCGAGAGTGTGTGTTAAGAGCAGAGGAAGAAAAGGCAGCAGGTCAAAGACCACCGCTCTGATGTCCAGAGGCGGATCTTCTTACATCACTGAGGGCTGAGTAAAGGAGCCCACCACGCATGGTTACTTCAGCAAACACAGAGACACCCACAAGCCTGAACGCTCACACACACACACACACACACAGAGTGAAGGAAGTGCAGTTTGTCTCCTGGGTCTCTTGTTTCAGGGAGGTCAACTGTGTGACAGTCGGAGGTGACACCTCTCCAGCGGGAGAATTCACATCAGGTCGTGACAAATTACACAGCTCCCGTTTCACCCGTCTCTCACCACCATCACTTCACAGGAAGGTTGTGTGGTTTGGTGACGTCTTGCCCTAATTTCATTCTTTTTGTACCTCATAAAAAGGTCAAATGTATCATCTCAGTGAGGGCCGATAGACGATACCGATGTTTTGTTGTTGTTTATTTTGTTATTATTTACTCCCCCTCTTGGTGCCAGGGAAACAAAGACATCTTCATTATGTAAAAAAAGAACTGAACTGACTTTAACTGACTCTTAAAGTAATTCGGCCCTTCACTCACATCTTGAATGAGCACAAATTAAATCGTACAATTTTATGAAACAAGCTTTAAAATTACGACAGAGTATTAGGGCCACATTTCGAGAATAAAGTCAGAATATTACGACTTTTTTTCTCGTAAACTTCTGACGTTATTCTCATAATATTACGACTTTTTTTCTCTGACTTTACATGAAAAATAAGTGCTTCAAAAGTCCCTTTAGCCTGTATTCAACTGCCTACTCAATGAGAGGAATTTATTACCTAGCCAAACAAAAACATTTTGTGAAACATGAATTAAATGTAATTAAATCAGCACAAAATGAATGCAACACATAAACACCGGCCACTGCCAGCGGCGAATGTCTTCTTATTCGCCGACAGGCCGATTGCAGCCAATGAGGCGAAAATGCGATAAATTGGTGCATCCCTAACCTCAGTAGTGTAAAACTACAGTATTACTACTGCAGCTACTGGGTATTGTTGACAGTAAAAAGAATAATTTTCTTACATTTATGTCTATTAAATATGCAAAACATGTTTTAATGTATTATATTGTCCCTGTTGCCAAACTAAAGATAATCTTCTCTTCATCACATGGGAGCTCGGGGGTGCAACGGTTCAACGAGCCCTCGGTTTGGTTTGTATCGCGGATTTTAGGTCATGATTCCGGTTTGGTTTGTTTTGCACATTAGGGAGAAGAAAAACATAACCATTTCTAATGTGTTTGAACTCCTAAATATATAATTAGATTGACTGATAATGATTGATATTTTTATATTATGGTAATGAATGATAGTTCTCTACTTTATGATGGCATTATGCTGATTTTGAACATATATGGCAATTCATCAAATAATTAGCAGACCTTTTTATTTAATAGTGGTGCAACAGTTCAGTTTGTATGTCATTGAACGTTTCACTTTTGCATCCCTAAAGCCCTCTTAGTAAAAAGTTCAAAACTGATTCCAGATGTTGACGTTCAGTAACAGGAACAACCACAGTATCAGCAAATATTTCTATTATTACTGTAATAATACATTATTACCATATATTATTACTGCATTGATCTCATATAGCGAGTAATATGTGATGCAACAATTCCTACACTTACATTACATAAACTCTAAGACATTGAGGAAACTTCTCAAATCAATATTTAACTTTGTGCTTTACAAGATATAATGGCCTCAGGAACCAAAATGTAATTTAAAAAAAAACTTTCTGAGTCAAACATTGTTTTCTTTGATTAGATTGAGTGTTAGAAATGGACCAAAACTTTGTGGACCACTCGTTCCCTGTTACATTCATCACATTAGATCTGACTAGGAGAGGTGAGCAGAGGACATGATGAATCACTGAATGATGCACTACTTTCTCTTGCATGCGACACGCCTGCACATGTGCTGGCTTGAGTGAGTGTGAGATAATGTCTTTGTGTGTGCAAGTTTATGTGTGTGCACAACAGTTACTCGGTAAGGCAGGGAGAAAGAAAATGAAGAAACACTCACTCACTGCATGCCAAAGCCAAGAAAGTGTGTGTGTACTCACGGTCCATGTGGCGGACTTGGCGGTGCTAGATTGCTGGAAGGACACCTGGAAGGAGTGCAGTCCGGGGTAGTCGGTGTTGGAGGGGATGGCCGGGGCAGGCGACAGGCCCTCGAAGGTGGAGTTGGGCTGGGAGTAGGGCGAGGGGGTGGGCACGGCCGACGAGGAGGCGTTCTCGGAGCTGTAGGGGCTGGCGGACGTCGCGCGGCTCCCCAGGCTCTCCATGCTGCTGCTCAGCAAGTTGTATTGGGACTGGGGAGGAAAAAGAAGAGGGAAGAGAGTGAGGGAGGTAGGAGGCGGAGGAGGGAGGGCACAGGTAGAGGTGCGGGAGAGACGACGGGGGCTCTGAGGCTTAAAAGGGAGGTCGGATTACAAGGTAGTTACGGGTAGTGTGACGCTGCATGTGTGTGTGGGACGGGTGCATGTGTAGCTGTCTAGGCAGGTGATCAACGCTGAGCACTTTTTGTGTGAATGAAAAAGATTTTTTGGTGATAAAATCAGTGCAGAGACGCAAACATATGTGTTTGTGTGTGTGTGTGTGTGTGAGTGGCGGTTGCAGTGAGGTCCTCACAGTATAACCTCCTTCAGGCTATATGAGTTGTAAAGCGAAGGCGTAATCTGCCTAATTGCCTGCCGTTCCCCTCTTGTCCTCTCCGCTGTGTGGGACGTGTGTGTGTGGTGTCAAAAATAACGCACTCTGCGAGGCCCATATAGAGTTGGACACAAACTTAGAAGCTGCTGTAGAGGGAGAGCTGCTTTAAGGCTGCTTTAATTACTGTTTTTTGCATCATAATGTCACACTACAGAAAATTCAGAAAGCACAGAAGACCAACTACAGGACCGTGAGTCCTCCTGCCAGCCGTCTTACCAACATCAGATAATTACTTTCTTAGAACAACCATTATTCAAACAATTTACCATCAGTTGATTCACATTCATCAAGACAAACACGCAACAATATGAAAACACAAGCAATCTAAATCATTGATATATCCAGATGTGTCCCTGCTCCCTGTACTGAACAGATGTGTGTCAAATAACTGACACTGATGGCAGGCTCACGCTGAAATAAGAAGAAGAAGGAGAAGAAAAAAATGTTTTTTTTTACCTTCTTTTTCACGTAGTACATCCTCTAGTGCTTTAGGCTCATTTGTCAACTCTTCAGTCAGAAACGTCCAAACACAGCAAAGCAAAGAGAGAGAGAGAGAGAGAGAGAGAGAGCGGGACCATAGCCTTAACCAGAGAGTTCAAGTGAGGTGTGCATCAGTGGACACATCGGTAGCCAGGACAGGACAGGACAGGGAGAAAGGTGAGGACTGGTGTGGAGAGAGAGAGAGAGAAACGATAGACTGAGACGAGGGAGAGAAGAAGTAGAGAGAGGGAAAGAGACGGATGGGAACCCAAAAAATGGTACAACGTTCTAATTATGGCAAGCCCGGACATAGACGGCAATGCCGGGGCGCATGTAGACACACGCTCCAAAACACCTTGTGAAGGCCTGCACTAAGTAAACACTGTCTGGTCTGACGGAGGGTGGGAGAGAGAGAGAGAGAGACGAGAGAGAGAAGGAAAACACATGAAAGAACAAGAGTTCAAGGGTCAAACCCTTGATAAGAAGAACTGTTTTTTTGTTTCCGTTTTCATTTTTATTTATCTTTGTTGTAGGTCTATGGTACGACGGTGTGACCGATCATAATAATAATAAATCATAATACTACGAGAGTAAAGTCATAGGTTTACGAGAAAAAAGTTGTAATATTATGAGAATGAAGTCATAATATTATAAAGTAGTAATTTTACGTGTTATTTTCTTTTTTTTTCTCGTGAAGTTATGACTTTATTCTCGTAATATTGCAACCTTTTTCTCATAAACCGTCTGACCTCCATTGCTCCTAAAGTAATGTTATTATGGTATGGATGGCCTCTGAGCAAGGCGAACGTAACGGCGTTACCACAGGTTTTACACTCTCGTTACCGCAGTCTTGGAAAGGGAGGAGTGAGAGGTAGTCAGTTGGTTGTAATCTGCAAAGGCGCCACTAGATGCCGCCAAATCTTACACGCTATACCTTTAAACAAACACTTGTTTTATACACATGTCTAATAATTATTTAGCGACCATGCCTGAACCTGAGCGTTCACAATAACTTAATAAGTGAAGGTTGATCGCCTCCATGTCCCTTCATCCCCTCCGTCCAACACAGTGACTGGATATTGCCGAGCCAGACATTTGACTGAATCGCATACGGCTAAGTGTTGTCTGTCACCAGCATCATTTAGCCATTTACCACACTGACAATGGATATTTCTGTATATTATGTGCCTCAGATGTCCGTGTGAGAGCCTCGGTTAACCCGCTACATAACAGCTTTTTGACATTTTCCTGTTTCTGTCAAAATGTGACGAGTTTCTTTCCCCCAAAAGGGAACGCAGCCTCGACGACGACGCCACGCTGGTCTGGTCTATAGCTTGGAACCATAAAGCCCCTCTATTAGATTTTCCCACGACAGGGGAACAAATCGGAGATCAGCGTTGTTGGATTTATTGTTGATGCAACCAACTACACAGCAACTCTTCAGCATGGTGTTATTACTATTACCGGTTTGTTTAATGTAGACATTTGGAGACATGTTTCAACATCCTCTGTTTACTCTGTTACCGTCTACGAGGTATGCAGAACTGTTTCCCCCTATAATGGGGGTGGTGATGAGAGCCTATGCTCTGGATGACGTATTGCCGCTCTGACGTATGGATGTTTAATGGTCCAAACTAAAGAGGTTTTTTACTACATCTTGGTCAGAATCCAAATCTAAAATCCAACCAAGCAAATGCAATAACTATAGTGAATATTATTCAACAAATAAACAATTATTTTTTTGGGGGGGGGTTTAGATATTAACATTTAATTTGTACGCAGAAAACGCCACCAATTAAATTAAAAAAGAGGACTAATAACATTTTAAAATGCTCAAACTGAAAGTAAAATGAATCATTTTTAAAATAAATTAATAAAATAAATAAATCTCAATACCTCATTGACCTGTCAGTACAATCTCTCACAAATAATTTGATATTTTTTAAATTCTCTTTGCATCTGGAGAACAATACAACAGATGACTTGAGTAGCCAGCTGAAAACATGAAAGCAGCACGATCTTTCACCCGATCTCCTCCATTGCACTCCTCACGTTCATTCAGACCGGGGACTTGTTCACCTATACCATACTCTCTGTTATTGATCCCCCAACCTGAAGCAATAATAAACAGCATCACTTCACCTCAGCTCTGCTCCGGGCCTTTAACATCAGACCCGGACGACTCAAAGACTGACACAGAGTTACACAAGGATATGTAAACTAAACTTCATGCCACGGTTCATCAGATGAAAGCAGAGGGACGGGTCAACGTCCGACGCTTAATGCAAACTGTTTAGGTTGAATGAGGATGCGGCCGTGCCTGGGTGTTTGGATCTATACATTGAGTCCAACTCAGGTACAAAACATGCAGCACAACACATCATACAGGAGACAGCTGGGGTCAGAACAACTAATGCCTGTTTTGATTGGATTAATATGAACTTTTACTGCTTTTCAAATGTCATACATGAGTCATACATGAGTTGTTTTTAGTGGCAGTATGTTTTTGGCATCATTGGGCAAATAATAACCTTTCAGGATATTGTAATTCAAGTGTTCTGAGAGAAAACTAGACTTCTGCTCCTCCTCATGGCTCTGCTTTCAGGCTTTAGAACATCTAGCCCGTGACGGGAGACTTTGGCCAATCACAGGTCATTTCATTGAGAGAGCGAACGTTCCTATTGGCTGAGCTCCGGCTGGTGGGCGGTGCTTGGTATTTCCTCAACTGATCTCAACGTGGCTGCCGGGTCACAAACGTTCTCATTTTACAGCTAAACCGTGCACTACAAGATGATTCTGAGAACATCTGAGGAGAGAAATAGGCATTAATAGAATATTGCTTCATATTTGATCAGCGCTGCCTAGTTGGACCATTTGAGTGAGTGACAGCTGCTCAGAGATGGCAAGGCTCCAGATCAGCTCTGATTGGTTGTTTTCCTCCGGTCTGGATACAGCGTTGGAGGCGGGGCCCCGTTCATTCCTATGAGAATGTCTCAGTGGCGCATGAAGCCAAAATGACTCGACTTCCGTCTGGAAAAGTACCCGGATCTTCCAGCGATCTTCCGCATCCATTGGGCCCAGAGAACATGCGCAGTAGCGTCCGCTCGGCCACATGACTCGGTCACAGGGTCCCAATGTCACACCGTCGTCGCGGTCTGGGTCTCATTCACATGAACGGAGGAAGGGAAATAACTCTGGATTCAGCTATTAGTGCGTTTTACAACTTTTAGGACCTGATGATTTAACCCTTCTGTTGTCTTCGGGTCAAATTTGACCCGTTTTAAAACTTCATTATATCATAAATATGGATGTCTTTCACCTAATTTCCTCAAAATTAAATGGATGGTTCCCTTACATGGTCTTTGCAAAAAACACACTTTCACACTGTCATTAAACATTTTTTTTATATTATAATATTTGTAATATTCTGACTAAACCTTGACATATACTGGTCTGTGATAATCCATCAACATTATTCCTCCAATTTTGAGTATAGTCCAAATAATTCATAATTTCTGCATTTTTTTCCTAAAAAATGAGATTTAATTTCATATAAATGAGGTTTATTGACCATGAATTCCAAAAAAAAAAGTGGAAAACTTGTGGTAATGAGTTGGAATGAAGTTGGACAAAAAGGTGTAATACAGAATTGGGTGATAGTTTATACTGTATGCTTTATAAACAGTCAAACCAGACCGGATCAATTTTGACCCGGGAAGACAAAAGTTGCATGGTCGACGGGAAGACAACAGGAAGGTTAAATAAGGATCGTACCGGGGAGTTGATTCACCTAAAAGAAAGTTACAGACGTTTCTTTCCCAATGTAAGTCAATGGGAAAAAGTATTTTTGTGCCCAATGGCATCACGTGACGGACACAGAAGTTGTAGTACCGCCGTTTGGCCACTACGAAAATTGGGGGCTTGGAAAAATCCTGCAGATGCCATTAGAGGCATATGATTTTTTTTCAGATTACCTGTCTCATGCATGACTGTCAGGATAAAGTGACCGTTTTATAAAAATAACTTTTTTTTAATAATATTTGCTCCATTTCTACACACTGCTGCTTTAACCGTCTAATTAAATGATAATGAAATAATTGTTAGCGGCAGTCTTAAAGGGACTGTTTGTAACTTTTTGAGCGTATAAATGTTGCGGGTCGGGACACATGCGCACTTGCATGCTCGCGTGTGGCCGGCGTCCCCACTCCTCTGCCTGCTCGCCTTCACTCAGACAGCGCACGCGTTCTCGCGTACTCGCTCCACCTCTAGACGTGAACGCGCGCTCACTCCACACTGCAGAAGAGTTAGTTTAGCTCTGAGAATATCTAGTGAATGTACAGTGGACGTTTGTGCAGAAATAACTGCTGCAACTTCACCAGACCAACAGAGGTTTCCCGTGTCTTGTGAAGTGACGGGACTCTGCAGAGAGAAACGTTACCGTCTCGTTACCAACCGGGTGCCGGTGTCTCCCTGTTCACTCCGGCTGCGGGCGGAGGGAGACGAGTTTCTCGCTGCGGAGCCCCGCTGCTGAAGCCTGCGCTGAGGCAGGAGAAGCAAACACAGTATCAGCAGTGATTCATGGAGAGACCTTCGTCTGGTCAGCTAACATTACTGCCAAGCAGCTGAAATATAGTGATATTGTGCTTTTAGC